>MU227442.1:1462014-1482093 GCA_018584345.1 Thuja plicata | reverse complement strand
AATATATAATATTTAATAGATAATATTTAATATATAATATTCAATATATAATGTTCAATATATAATATTTAATATATAATTCAATATATAATAGATATTATATATTATCTAATATATATAATATATAGTCTAATATCATATGAAGTATGGAGAAATGGGAGGGTAAGAGGGAGAAAGGGGAGGGAAAATTCAAAATTCAAAATTCTACCGGCTTTATCGGGTACCCGATTAGGCTCGGTATTGCTTTGTGCAGCATACCTACCTAGTCAACTCTTCAAATGTCTCAAAAACATGTTTTTCCCTTGTTTCTCTGAGTTCCAGACTTCGACCATGTAGTTGACGATTTTTTTTTACCCGAATTTGATGAAACGAAAAGGGTATCTTAAGGAGATCATCAACTTTCTATCGATATAATTGCTGTCAAATTTTGAATTCGGTAAGTAATTATTAGTTATTTTCCAATTGAGTTACCTCTAAAGTGCTGATTTATATATTGATTGAAAAATGGCTATAACTTTCAGACGGTATAATATTTTTGAAATCCAAAAAATGCGTCACATTCTATGCTTTGCCTACTATAAGAAATTTTTTTATTTTTTTGAATTTGGTAAAGTTTTCAATGAGTTAATGTGGTCAGACACGGGAGTTTTTTAATTCTAAAAACGTTGTAGCAGATAATTCATAATTAATTATTTTTTTAGCATAAAATTACACAAAATATGCATCACATCCAGGAAGGAGTCTACTACTTATATATAAAATCTTATAAAAAAACATTATCATTTGATTATGATTAAGGTGGTCAGACATACACCTACTTCTTATTTTTTTCCTGAAATTTTTGTACTACTGCATTGAAATCTATACTTTTCACCAATCATATTAACTTTTCTCAGAAAAGGCCTAGTATTTTAGAAACTACATTCAATTTCCTACAAATTCTATTCTTACAACTTTTTGATATTAGGTTGATAGCTAGTTCAAATTTTCACGTCAAGTTTACTAACCCTGATTTTCTGATTTTTCATTGCCACGTAAGGGCATAGTTTGGCCCCTCATGATCTTGCACATACCCCCCTATGCTATGTTTATGGGTAGTCTCCTTCCTGTATCTGAATGTTGTGCAATAATATTGAATAAAATCTCACACTTCTTTCTTGGTATTAAATGATAAAATATATTTATGCGTCAGAAGTTATGTATACTAACCATTTTGTAGGAGTCAAGTTATGGCACATTCAAGAATTCCAGCATGGCATCGAAAGGGTCAAGGACACTCGTTACCTTCAGAAGCAACAACATAAAGCAAGGAATTAAGTAAAGCAGTTAAAGATGGGCGTTTCATAGAACTCTCACGGAGGAACAAGTTGGTTAAGTTCCTGAGAAGACACCGCACGCAGATCTAGAACCACTGCATGCTATATTCTGGGAAGAACTTGAAGACCTATTATTGCTGTTTGAGATTTCTGTTACGAGCATGATGTATCCATTAATGATCCTAATTAATGGAGTGATCCTAGATTTAGGTTGTAGTTTAGTTCCTCCTTAAATAAGTGGAATTCTATAGTTCCACGAGGAGAGAGTTAATTGATACAATTTATGGAATAGAATTTGACATTGTAGCACTGTTTATTTTCCAAGTATATTTTCCTCCATGAATGAATAGAGTGCATAATTTGAGTTTCAGTCTCTTATCATGATTTCATTTCTATTCAATTATCCAAGGGGGCCCACTTGGTGAGTGAATCATTTTATTAGATTAGAAGTTATTTCCTTGCTCATTAAGAAGTAAATAGAACTCTGTTGTTCTTGCAACCACTAGTAACAGAACTGGTGCACTGTTCCTGCAGCATAGGTGAGCAGAGTAACCCCTACTTGTGATTACTATTTTCTTAGCATAATTGCATTCCATTGTGATAGCATAGATTCCTGAAGCATAATGTATTTCAATTTCATAGGTTTAGCCATGAGAATCAAGGAAGTTTGAAGCATATACTTTGCAAACACCATTCCAAGTTTACATCCCTGGTCACTAATTAAATGAGACTAAATAATCTACTTAGCAGCCATTTAGGGTGTCCAATCCTGAAATAGAAGTCCAATACTATGTGTTTCTAAGATGATTTTTTGGCCAAGAAAACAATATCAAGAAGCTAGAATCAAGATGAGAGAGCTGCTGGATGAAAGAAAAGGTATGGCTACCCGGAACAATGAAAAAGACTATCAAGAAGAAGAGATTCCAAATTTCTTTGAATATTCAGGATCAAATGCAAGTAATACATGAGATACATCAGAAGAGAACATCAAAAATCTAAAGGAGATCACTCAACATCTGACAGAGAAAATAAAGATGCTGCAAATCAGTCAAGAGAGCCAGATGTTAAGAATGATTGATGTGATGAGTTCTACTAGACAAGCTGAAACAGAAAGGACACTTGCTATTGATGACAGAAGGAAGATTACAGAGAAACTACAAGAAAAGGAAATGGAAATTCAAAGACATGCTAAGCATCACCATGATCTCACAAATTAGATTATCCTTATGAGTCAAGAAGCAAGCAGAATAAATGTGGAACTCATTGAAAGAATACAAATTATCGGTGAACTAAGAGAAGAAAATGAAAAGCTAAAACATGAAGTTAAAATTCAGAAACAACATAATGAGATTATCAGAAAGGCTGAAGAAAGAAATAAAAGAAGGGATGACTTTCTTGAAGGACAACGAAGAGTCAACAACAACAATGGTATAGGCTTTACTGAAAATGAAGAATCATCAAACCCAAATAATGTCTATGAAAATCCAAGACCAAGAAAGATGACATGCAAGCACTGTGGAAAGCAAGGGCACACATCAAATGTATGCAGAGGTAAAATGAAAGGTTCTCCTAAATATACACCTACATCTTCATTCGTAGGATTCTGTTATAAATGTAACAAGAAAGGAAATAAGGCTCATGGATGCAAGAGCAAGATAGAACAACCAAAGAAGGAACCCTACATGGATAAATATTGTCCTACATGCAAGATGAATGGGCACAAATCTGAAGAATGCTAGAAAAATAAAAAGCAAGCATGGAAGCCAAAAGGTAAATAAGTTCCTTATCAACCAAAGAAAATCAATAATCAATATGTATGGGATTACAACACTTGGACAAACTGTACAACATGTGGTAGATATGTTCACATTGCTGCAAAATGCATGAGCACATGGACCAAAAGGTCTAGAGGCTGGTCAAACCATGGAATGACATCCTTACACTGTCATAAAGTTGGTCATCTCAAGAAAGATTGCAAGGACCGATTGACAGAAACAAGCACATATCCCAATGGAAACACCATTGAAGATATCCGGAGGGCAAGAGACAAAATATGGATAAAAGCTTCAAGTAATGATGAAGCTGGACCAAGCAATACAAATGGTGACACCCCATCCAATGGATCTAGTGACACCACCAGCCCCACTTAAGCTAAACAAGTAAGTATGGAACTACACTATACCAAGTTATATTTTGCATCAGTTCTATTATACAAATTGATAGATAGTCAAAATCTGCATGAACCAAAGATGCATATTACTTTACTTGTTACCAATCTAAGAATGCAACACCGTCGGTAAACACTTACTGAAAATCATTGGTGAACATAATAATGAGTTGTTTACATTTACCATAATTTGTTAGTCAACTAGTAAAAATGCTAAATTGTCAATGTAACCCGACGCCCGTCGGTAAGAAAGCAAAGTTCAGAAGTTGTCATGATAGAATACCAATATCCCTCAGTAAAAAAAAATGGTTAACAACTACCTAAAACATCATGTCTTCATTGACAATGATTTGAAATGTCCTCCCAATGAAACCTGTCTTCATGTCCCGATGATTCGTTGAGCATTTATTGCAAAGACTTAGGTAAAAAATTCTATAAATAGTCAACGGGACAACTTCATTTTTCACCCGTGATTTGAAGAGAAAGCAGAGCGAAAACCAAGCGATTAAAGAGCAGAAAGAAAAAGCGTCTACGGATCGATTCAGCACACAAAAAGTAGATCTTTCATCACTATTGCGAATTGAAGTAAGTACCAAAGGCATCAAAAGATCTTTGTCATTATTTTATCAAGAACTGCTAAGATGAAGAATGATAAGAGGAATATGGTGAAAATGATCAAGAATAGTACATGTGTAGAACCGAAGTATAAAATATGCACAGAAATTGCATCGAAACCCGATGAAATCGGTGCATTTTCAAAAATTCCACCTAGGGTTTTGCTCATAGAAGATGTTAGGTCTTATATTCACTGCAAGATCACAGAGATAGGTGATCTTGAAATGGATGAAGTTTTTAAGAAGCTGTATGATGCCGAAGGAAAACTAAAGGAAGAGCATAAACACTTGGAGGTCAAAGGGTTAACTAATGCCCTACATTTCCTGAGGGAATTCAAAACAGAATGGATAAGGTTAGTCTTGAGCAGAATGTATGACAACAAGCTATGGCTAGACCAACCCAAGAAAATAACCAAGGATGTTCTTCATGCTATCACTGTTATCTGATAACTGACAAGCCTAGGGTACACAAGAATCCATCCATGAAATAAGTTCAAAAACTCACCAATGCAGAAGGAGACAACAGAGGTCTCAAAGCGAACACAATAACCAATGAAGAGCTAAAATTTGGTGCATGTGTTATTGGGTATAAAATATTTTAGGATAGCAAACTGAACAACATTTGTGAAACAACAGTAAGCACAGCTTACAAGATGGTAACAAAAGGAATTTAGATGGATTTGTGTGAGATCCTATTAAAACAACTTGATGAGAACATGATCAAAATCAGGTTTGCATAGACCAACACATGTAAGTTTGGATCACTTATCATGTGTATATTTTTCTATTTTCAAGAATACTTTCCTTCAGTAGGAAAAGTAGCATGGGACACTACCAAATTGGTAACACATCAGATTAGTGAACTGATTAAGTCACTAGGAGACAATTTTGAGTTTGTTATGTCTGCGTACTTCCTTGAGTTCAAGGAAAAGATGATGGAAAGAAATAGGATTCCTAAACAGCTAGTTGAAAAACATAAAGATGAGATATGTTTTATGGCAAACACAGATTACACCCATATCAAACTGGTTGTACCACAAACAGCTTGGTTAGGACCATTAGATGATGAGATCAATATTGATCAAGCTACAAGTGCAATTGAGGCATTAATTAATGAGCCCATTGATAAGAAACAACCAAGGTTTGAAACATATGAAGAGGCCAAACCTAAGATAAAACAAGGCCTAGAAGTCAAGAATACTATAAACAAAAAGGATAAAATGGTTAAGAATCTCAAGAAGATTCTATTGGTTATAGAGGAAGAACAAGATCAACAAGAGGAAACCGATGAACAGGGCACCATCGGTGAAGAAAAAGAAGAAAAGAAATTAGATACAAAGGTGACTGAATCTGATACACCTCCATCTCCACCTCCTGCAAAGAAGCAAAGGACAAGGAGTCAAACTTCTGCAACTGATACCACACCACTTAAGAAAGGTCAAGTAAGGACCTATATGAGGAAGCAACCGGCTAAAAGAACTAGACAACAAACTGTCAAAACCACACCACCAAAGAAGAGGAAAAGGTTGGTTAGGAAAAAAGGCTGACATGGATGACACTAAAGATGATGAGCCTGATGTAGTGAAGAAGAAATTCAGAAATCAAACAGTTGATGAAGCTACCAAATCCATTTCTACACATGGCACAATGACTAACATGAAGATCAGACAATGGGATACACTAAACCTAGAGGATCAGAATAAAATACAAGAGGCAGTCATAAAGTCAATGATCAAGAACAAGTGTGCACCTACAAAATTTGTAAATCAAATACCTAACAAGCTAGGTAAAAGGGTATACCAACAATGGTCATATGCCCTGAAAATAGAGAGAGAAGCAAGAGAAAGGGTACTTGTGAGACTGATGCCTCTTGAATCCAAAGTTGAAGAAATAAAAGAAGTACTAAAGAAACACTCAAGTAAATTTGTAGCCAAAATAAGGGCATACAAAGTACTAGAGAACAAGTTTATAGAACTGGATTCAATGACAGAAACTAAATGGAGACAACTCCTGGATCTACCGACAGAGTCAACAAGTGGTGAGAAACAATTACTTCTCACAAACACACCTCATAGAGAGGATGAGTCAGAGAATGCAAGTCCTCAACATATTGCTTTGGAAAATACTGAAAGTGACAATGAGCCTATAAACGTAGACACAGTCATGGATGATATCATCCAAGACATCACTAACTATGACTCAGACAAAGATCCATAGAAGAAAGATGATGTCATATTTATAACACTTAAGGATAAACAAAGCCATCAAGAATTGTAGACATCCGATGGTAAAATAGTTAACATTGCTAATGAACAAGTGCAAGACACTTCAATCATGGACTCAAAAGTACCATACCCTGGAGTAGATACACAAAAAGATGAGGATTTCACTACTGACAAGACTCAAATCGACAAGCAGGACACCACTATTGACAAAGCCCAAGCTACAACTCAAAGTAACATGCCTGTCTTAATGAAGGAAATAAACATACTAGAGGGAAATGATGGATCTAATGAAAAGGAAACAAGCACACCCGAGGACAAGGGTGATGGAGAAGGTAAAGAAACTACTGATACAACTGCAGAGCAAGCTGCAAGCAATGATCAGAAAGATACTTCTACTGATCAGAATAAGAAGGAAATTCAAAAGGAAATAGGGGAAAAACCAATAGATAAAGGTGAAGAAGGAAAGAAGGATGAGCTGGAGAAGAAATCAGAAGCACATTCTGTAGAAACACCCAAAGTTAATGAAGAGATGTCTTCACTTAATCGATAGGTGCCACCTGAGCAGAAGACATAAGAAGCATCCTCTACAAAGCCTTCACCAAGTAATTCAGAGAGAACAAATGAACTAGCTATGGTAGTTCATACATCTGCATCCCCTCAAATCTCAAAGAAGAAGAAAGGAAAGAATAAGAATCCAGTAACTCTAGATGAAATCATTGAGATTCCAGTCTGTGATCCAAGAACATTGGATCCAACTACATTGAAAAAATATGCTAAGCTCTATGAAAGAAAATCTATTCAAGACAAACTGAAGAGAGAAACAAAAGAGGCCAAGGTACTAGAAATAGCAAGAGGAATAACTCAATAGATTGTACCTAACATAGATATTGATAAAAAATATCTGACGCTTGATCAACTGGTCATACTCATAGACGCAATAAAATCTTAGAATATTGATGCTGAGAAGGTTATGGAAGAGAGACTTGAAAAAAAGTATGAGTTCAAGCTAGCCGAGAAAATAAGCCAGGAAGTGGCACTGAAAAAGGTCAAGCTATCTGAATTGGTAAGTACAATTGATCCAATTATATTAGAAGCTATTACCTTAATAAAGAAATTGTGCACTTTAGATCAACTCACTCAGGAGTATACCGACAAGATAGAAAAATAGATGCTGATCTTCAGTCCTGTGCACAAAGTCTCACCAACACGGAAGAAGCACTTAAATTGCACAATGAACAAGTCATACAGGCTAGGAAACAGAGACGGGACATACAATTTGTAGAGATGAAATACAGAGATGGGGTAAATGAGCTCCAAGTTAAGCTCTTATTAACACTTACACTCCTGCAACAACATATGACATAAGAAAATACACTAATTGCCACCACGGAAATGTTTTTCCTAGACAACATTTATGATATGCACGCAAGGCTAGAGCTACAACAGATGGCACTAGAATAGTTGAAAGAACAATGGGAGAAAATACTTGAAGATATCAAAACAACCCATTCTAACATATTTGACACATTGTAAGTTGCACATTTTTTGTCACAATTTTGGCATATTATAAGTTGTACATTTTTGTCATCAGTATCAAAGAAAGGGGGAATTTGATATGCTCACTCACCTCAGTTAAAAGGAGGAAATCATATGTATAGTAAAAGAAAGGGGAAATAATGTACATACGGAGAATGAATAGTATACATGTACATATACATACACTATACCGATGCATACAGTCAGGGGGAGTCATATGATGACAAGGATATATACATGGTGTACATACTAAACACTTTAGTATTATGCACATATTAGTTTTTGATACTTATGTCAAAGGGGGAGATTGAAGGAATTATTTTTTTATATTAGTATACTTAGAGAAAAACATGATCTGCACCTTCAGTTTACACAACACCGATAGATAGGGCACTGCACTACCCGACGACAAGGTTACCCGACAAACACTAATTAAGTGTTATCCGATGACAAAAAGGTAAAAGAAACCTGACGAGTAACAATAGTGCAACCCAAAGGAACAATAAAAGAGAGGAACCCAATAGACAAAGGCAACCTGACAAATATTTCAACAAAGGAACACCGACAGACTTCAAGTTCAATCCAACAACCAAGAACCGATAGTCAGCTACATCCTGTGAAAAGTGGATCTGACTTTCCACATCAGATAAATCACTGAAGTTGTATTTATAGCTTCTTTATTTGCTTTTAAATCCATTATGTGTAGAGGAAGCAATGTATTTAATATTGTTTTAATTAATTTTACTGTTTTAAAACATGCAAACTAAAGATCAAGGTCAAGTTGTAAACCTTGGATCTAAGAGTTAACATTGTAATGTGTGAATTTCAAGATAGGTCAAATACTTGTATAAATAGGTGCTCAATCCATTGAGAATAGATTTTGTTCAATGAAGATAGTAGCCAAAGAGAGAAACTAGAGACGAGATAGAGAATTCATGCAGAAGGACAGATTAAGAATCAAGTCAGTTTCAAAAACATAACAAAGGCTATCAACAAGCAGAGAAAATGTATTCATCAATCACTTAAGGTGATATTATACTTCTAAGAGCTTTAATGGATTTGTAATTAGCAATTATAGATTTCATGTAGTTAGGTCAACATTTGTACTCATTCTAACAAGTGTAGTACACTAATGAAATCCTTTCAAGAAAGGTGGGCTTAACCGTCCTATTGTAAAATCTAATAACTAAGTGCACACTAAAATCAGTGTTGCTAAATCTCTTAATAGAGTAGATCTTAATAGGTCTCCACCTTAATACTCCTAATAGGGTAGATCATCAGAAGTGATCAAATTGTAAGCCTTAACCAACTCCCTTCCATTCTGCAGATAGTGAAGTTTTGTGGGTGCCATCCCCACCGCAGTTTTTACTTCCTAACAGGAGTTTTCTGTGATATCATATCTTGTATTATGTGTTTATCATTTTCATGAATGTTTCTATGACTGTTGAAAACTATTAAAGATTGTGAACAAACAATACATGCATAAGAAAGAATAACAGTAATGGTTGGTAATACAGAATTGAATGATTACTAATGATGAATTGTGAAAGGTGTTAAAAGTTTTAGAGGTACCGATTCACCCATCCCCTCTCAGTACTACTTATCATTAATTCCAACAGGATTTTGGATTTTAGAATCTACATTGTGGTAGATTGTATTCTCGACCCTATGTGGATGTGTTTTGGTCCCTTTTTTTTGTAACATTTTGTTCATAACCATTGTAACTGTATGCCTTGGAGAAGGTGTTGTGTAGCATGGCATGTTGTATTGGTCGAGGTGGCATCTCATGGTGTTGTATAAGTAAGGCATGAACATAAGCTAGTAAGGTATGCACATGAATGCACAAGTATATGTATGTGTGGCATATCTATGGAGCATATGAAAAGTGACTTCAAATTCATGCAAAGGAGATCTATGTTTATGTAGAAATGTTTTTAGATATTATAGGTGGATTCTATTCATTTTCATATCTTCCGACAGTGAGCCCTTGTGTATTGGCAGTGAGCCCCTTTATCGATAGTGAGTTGACTGACAGTGAGCCTTGTGGTAGTGAGCCTTGTATCAAATCACCTTTTGGTGTCACCCTAACAGTTGTTTTTATATTTCATCATAATTAGTTTCTTTGTGGTTTTACCCATCTTGGGGTTTTCATGTAAAATCCAGTGTTGTCTATTTCGGTGTTCTTGTGAATTTCATGTTTATATTTTTTTGTGGATGTTTAATGTGATAAATAGTTAAATCTTAAGTTGTTATTGGAACTGTTTAAGTGTTAACAAACAAAGAGAAAGTTTTTTAAATTTTTGTGGGAATAACTGATTCATCCCCCTCTCAGTTATTCAACCTGTTCAACAAATAGTACTTTTTCATTTGCTTGTTATTCACTTTTTTATGCATATCATACTTTTGTTATAATAACACCTCCTATGCATTTTAATAGTCATTGGACTATAGTGACCTCTTTACTACGTCTCTACTCTTGATGACAACATGTTCACTCTGAGAATATGTCAATCGTTATATATGTAATTTGTCGCACTATTGGTGTCATTCACTATTTTTTGATATTGACCCTTGTTGATCTAATGTCTTATATGTATGGGTTGTTAAGCTTAAAAATAGTCAAGTGATTTTCTTCCATGTCGATCTATGCCCCATAATTGTACTATTTTTTGCACACTCTTATCACTTGTAACAAAGAATTGAACTTACTCAAAATAGTACCATTTCAATAATGTAGGATCTTTTTTAACAATGAAAATATACTGAAAGTAATGAGTCTTTTGAAGGAATAAAATATGACCTGAACAATGACTTATATATATCAAACTTTGTGTTTGTCCTTTATTTTCATGACATCTTTGTACCTTCTTTTGACTATTTGTGGTTTCATTTTACTGACATGATATCGATAATAATATCACCATATAATCTTGTAGTTGTATATTCCATTTCAAATTTATATGGATTCAATGACTATTTTTTGCAACCTTGCAGCACTATCATACACCCCTGAGAACTATGATCATGCATTGTAATCCTTATTCACTACAACTTGATAGACCACATGTCTTTGTCTAGATTATTTACACTGCTAGTCTCTCTTGACAACATCTTATGATCTGTACTATGTTTCCTCCACATATTTCAGCATGAAAATCATTATGCAGTACTCCTTTAAGGTTTTTTTTTAAAATATATTTCTACATTGAATGTATTCTTGGATGTCCTGCTATCCTCATATAAGTTTTTTCTCTTCTATTGTATGTTAGTTGGACTAGAATGCATCTTTCGTATTTCAAACTGGAAGTGAACATAACTTTGAAAATTTTTACAATGAAGAGAGTGATCCCTAGCTGCTCCCTGTATGATAAAACAATGTTGTTTCTTGTTGCTGATTTTAGACATCTTGATGCTACACTTTACATTTTTCATCTCGTGAATCCTATTATTACACAATCATTGGAATTGATTTCTTTTATCCTATAGCATATTTGACCTTTTTTATGCAATAATAACATGTCATCATGTAGCACACTAGGTTCAACCCTTGTGGGAGCCCATTTGACACCACATTCTATATGATAGACACTTGTATATGCACATGAAGAAAAAATATTATATAAAACCAAGCATATGAATATGTATTTAATATCTCTTTATTTCTCACTTATCTGTGGTAGGCTAGCATTTATGATGCACATGAGCTTAGATTGTATGTTTATAAATGCATGTATATGTAGTGTATGATGACCCAAAATTTCTCTAACACATTTTCTCTCTCAGATTTAGGTCTTATGGAGGATGAAGGAAGAAATAACTATATTCATGGCAAGCGGGAATACCAAAGACAATGTAGGGAAAATCAATCTATACTCGTCATTCATGCAATGACCAGTCACCCTTCACTTCTATGCATTAATTTTCATAGCACCTATGAATATATAACATGTTCCTCATTTTCATTGTAAAGGTTAGTCTCACGGCTTGTGTGAGACATTATTCATTTTCATCATAATGTTTACTTTTTAAATTTGTTGTACTCTTTCCTATGTCATATGCATCTTCATAGTGCAATGTAACATTGTAATCTTTTGCTCTTTTCTTTATGCATATGAATATGATACAACATAACTAAAATGTATCTTTTACTTTTCATCTAAAAAAATAAAATCTCTACTTGATTAAGCTTAGGAAAAAATTGGGTAACGAGTTCATAAAAGATCCCAAAACAAATAATGGACATATAATTATAAATTGAGGTGTCGTAAAATACCCCAAAACAAATATTAGACCTATAATTATACATTTTTAAACCATATTTTGTTGATTACACTTCATTTTTTAAGTAAGTAATGTCATAATGGGGCATCTCCCTTAGTTAACATTAAAAAGGAAATTTAACTAGCAACTAGAAATTTTAGTAATTATGATGGAAGAAACCTACATTGTCACCAATTTCTACTAGCCTTCCAATAGTCTTTGATGGGAGAAGATTACTATTATTACGTACTTAGGCTCTAAAATCATCTAGACAACAATGCTTCTCCTCCCATATCTTAAAATGTCTCCAAACCTATTGGAATTTGATCTTATCTCCTTTAACATTAAGATCCCATAGCCTAGTCACTAAGCCAGATTTAGGCATGACCTAGATTTTCTCTACAACTTCCTATACCAGTACCACATTCTCTCTACAAATAGTTTTTCCAACTACATGAACTCCACACAAAGGATATCCAATACCTTGCATTATTAGGGTCAATAATCTCTCGTATACTTCTCCATATCAATGTGACCTGAGTTTCAAGCTCTTGCATCAACAATCTTTGTAAATTTTCTGAATCAATCAGAGATTATAAAAAAAAAAGCACAATAACAAAAATGAGAGAAAAGTTGACCATATTAATAAATCGGAGAAGAAAAGTACATATAGAGTGATTGGTTCAAACCAGAAGTTGAACCCAACACTGAATGAGTGGTGGCAACTTGTTCCCACTAAACTAGCATGAGGTGTCAAAATAGAATCGACGCCTCTCTGTTCAAATCCTAAATGATGACAACTTGTATGAACAAGTGTCAAATATACATGGATGACTAAGTAAGCTTAATTAATCATAAGTGTAGATAAAAAAAAAAAAACTAATACCCCCCTTTAATCATAACTTAGGAGGGAAAAATAAAAAATGGGTCCTGACTACTAGCCTGGTGAGGTATCTATGTATAATGAAATATCTCATTAATGGAGAAAGATAGAAAAACCAGTGGGAAAAAACCATCCTCTAAGAAAAAAGGTAAGAAGAGAAGAAGCCAAGAAATCCGCCCCCCCCAATAATGATGATTTTGCTGATGTATATCGCATGCTAAGAAGAGCTCGTAGATGAATGAAATTTCTCTATGATGTCTCTCTAAATGTATGTAGATCAGAAACAAAAGAAAAGAAGGCTTGTGCCCCCACATCCCCCCTAAAAATATTCCTTAATATGACTATTATCTATTGAATCTTATACCCCAATATCTACCCCCTGTAGAGTGTGATGTAGGGGTGATGAAAAAATATCAACCTCTAATGGAATCCATAAAATGGATGAAGATTATTTCTTATTTATGTTGTCACTATAGGAATGGAAGAAGAAGATTCTACTCTAGAACTTTGTTGAGAATCATCTGATTCATCACTACCGTAATCAGGATCTAAAGAGTCCACATCAAGTTGAGACCCCATATGGTGTGTAGCATCAAATTCTATAATCCATGATGGAGATGAAGATGTCAAGAAGAAATTAAGGCCTTTCCCTTCAATTTCTCTTTTTCCTTAGTATTTTCCCAATTTGAAGAAGATTCTTTAACATAATCAATTACCCCAATATTATTCTTTTTGAGTAGAAAACTGAGGTGGTCAATTTGATTTTTTATGCATTGATTTTCTTCATGACTAGTTTTATTACAAAAGGAACATTTAACTTTCTCAATAGTTGATTTACTTTGTTGAGATGAGTTATCCTTTTTAAATTTTTCAATTTTATCTTCTTTCTTCTTTTCTTTGTCCTTTTAAACTTTCTTCGTCTTTCCTTTTGAAGTTAATTGTTTTTCATTTTTTGCAAGTAGGGCCTGAGGTTTAGTAGCCTCTAAAGTGCCCATTAGAATTAATTTTTCTTTCTCCCTTGTAAGATCAAAAATAATGTTATCAAGTGAGGGAATAGCCCTTGAGGCTCCAAGAGCTCTTTTTGTATAATGGAAAGTAGACACAAAGACTAAATATTTAGGACGTAGTTTTGCAAGTACACAAAGGACTAATCGATCCTCTTTCTTGTCAATTCCACAATATTTTAATTGAAACTTCAAAGATTTAAATTTGGTGAAGAAGTCAGGTATGTGCAGGATCATGGTATGCCAAGATATGGCCTTAAGTGGCAATGAAAAATCAGAAAATTAGGGTTAGTCAACTTGACATAAAAAGTTGAACATCTTATCAACCTTATGCAAAAAAGTTGTAAGAATATAGTCTATAGGAAATTAAATATAGTTTCTAAACTACTAGCCCTTTCTAAAAAAAAATTAATCAAATTGTTGAAAAATTTAGATTTTAATGCAGTAGTACAAAAATTTTAGGAAAAAAATAAAACGTATGTGTATGTCTGACCACCTTAATCACAATCAAATGATGATATGTTTTCACAAGATTCTGGATATAAGTAGTAGACTCATGCCCAAAAGTGATGCATATTAAATTGTGTGATTTTTTCCCAAATAAATAATTAATTATGAATTTTCTGCTACAACTTTTTAAGAATAAAAAAAAATCCCGTGTCTGACCACCTTAACTAATTCTAAAATTTACAAAATTGAAAACTTTTTTTTTCTTATAGTAGGTGAATCATATAATGTGACACATGTTTTAGATTTCAAAAAGGTTAAACCATTTGAAAGTTATAGTTGTCTTTCAATCAGTCTGTCAATTAGGACTTTATAGGTAACTCACTTAGAAAATAAGCAATAATTACTTACTGAACTCAAAATTTGACAACAATTATATTGATGGAAGGCTGATAAGCTCTTTAAGAAACCCTTTTTATTTCATTAATTTTGGGTGAAAAAAGGTCGTCAGCTACATGGTCGAAGTTTGGAGATCAGAGGAAATATGGTGAACACATTTTTTGGGTTGACCATCCACTTTTGGCATTGCAAAGGCAAAACCGAGGCAAATGCCAAGGAAAATAGGATATCCAAAATAATATCTCATATCTGACATTTTCGCATATGTGATATGTCCCACCCAAATTTTGCTCTCCATTTGAAATTTCAACATTTTCATTTCAATGCTATTTTTAATTTTGATTTTAGTTTTTTAGTTTAAATTATAGATTTTATTTTTTATAATATTAATATTATATAAATACTAGATGATGATATTAGCAATTTATTAATTTTTGCCCTCATATTAGATGAGTGGTAGATGAATGCCCTCATATTATTAGCAATTTTTTAATTTTTGTAATTCGTGATTTGGACCTAGGGTCCCTGGCAAGACTGGAGGTTTTTGTCTCCATTCTTTCCTACCAGTGCCCGCAGAGAATTGAGTCTCATGTAAAATTTGGAATATTAATATTAATAAAATCTTGGGCTTCGGCCTTTTACCAATCAAAAAAAAAAATAGCATTAGTATTAATAAATTAGTATTTATATTAGTATTGTATAATAATAGTATTATATTATATTAATATTAGTATGATATTTAGTAATATCAGTATTAATATATTATTATTATTTATATTAGTATTATATTATATTATATATATTAGTATTTTTTTATCAGTAAAAGGCCTAAGTCATAGATTAATTTATATTAATAAAATTAATAGAAATATAAAGTCTTCGTTCATTGTGGGCATTGGTAGGAAAGAACTAAGAAGAAAACCTCCAGTCTAGTTGGGGACCAAGGTCCAAACATAATAAATAACCATAGTTACATATAGATATGGAGGCATTCCTCCATTTACAAAGTCTTCATGCTTAAAGATTACTAAGGATATCCCTTAGCTTTTACAAATTCAAATTCTCAATATTACAATGGGTGTCTCAGAATAGTACACCATTAGAGATAACTTCTTTGATATTCTTTGTTTGGTGAGTTCATTGCCTCTTGCATTTCTTGAAAAAACTCTTGCCAAAAGTATACCTATACGTGGTCCTACACATATCACATCTCACACAAAACTATATCTACAAGGTATGTTAAATATATGTGCCTACTTAACTAAAATACTTCTATAATTCCATGAGCCTGTATTAATAAAAATCCTTTAATGCTGAGAATGCTAAAAAATCTGTGAGGAAGATATTAGAATCTATGTGTCATTATCTATATTGAAAATAATATGCGAAAAAGGGAAAAGGAGGCCATAAAATAAATTTCTACAAATATGAATATGGATGAGTATAAATATTGGTCTATATATACATTAATATTTACAATTTATTCTATATTACCTGTATATATATTGAAAACCAATATTTTATCATTATAATCATATTGGTAGGTATTCATTTAATGTTTCCATTCCCTCTTATGTCAGTATTAGTGAATAAAAGAGATTTTATACCATAGGCATCCTTTTTGTAAGAGCCAAATGATATTTAATTGCTGCTAGACATATGCCAAACTTAAGCTAAATTCATTCATCATAGTGTCTAGCAATCTAATGGGGATTAACATCTTTAAGAGAAAAGAAAAATCTTATGATGTTTTTGTCAGATAATAAAAAAGTGATATAAAATAACTCTGTCAAATCAGTTGAAGAAAACAACATTAGTCATAGAACCCCCATAAAAACAAAAGGAGAAAATTTGAAAAGACTACAGGAGAGCACTATGTTGACCATAACATCTCAGAAGGTCAGAGGGAAATCTCAACTAAATAAAATCATGCAGAGCACAAATATGAAATATTCCGCAAAATAGAGTCAAGCATCTCAACTCATGGACCTCTTTCAAAATAAAATTATCTGAAAATGATCTAGATTATGGGCTTAAGAAGTTTCATCCATGGATTTGGCGGTCTTAGGAGATTCCTCATTTTTCCTTTTCTTCCTACTAGGACTTGCATTGTCCATCATTTCCACTATCAGTTCTTCATCATCAGAATCACTAAAATGTTCTATGTCAATGTCACCCACATCATCTTCATGTCAGGATCTGAAAGATATCCCGGAGAGTTAATGAATGAGTGTTTAGCATAACAGATTTTAATCTTTTACTTGTGATTTCTCCGTCAAAGGCTATATGTGGCTTGGTGCTCTTTAACTTAATTGGGGTGGTCATTTTAGAAGTAAAGAAGGGGCCAGGATACATGTAGACTAGCATAGGGGAATAACTTTTTGGTCTATTTAAGCAAGGTTGAAGTTGACTATTCCATTTCCTATCCCTTCGCATACAGACATGACTTTTGGGCTTCATGTGTTTGTGAAAGGAGCATTCGAAAGGACTCTATATTTGAGCATAGTATAATATATATATATATATATACATATATACATACATACATATATATATATAGATATATATATATATATTTATATATATGAATATATATATATATATATATAATTTTTATATGTATATATAAATATATATATTATTTGTACACACACACATGTGTGTGTATATATATACATACATATATATATATGTATATATGTGTGTATGTATATACATATATATATATATATATGTATATATACATATTAATATATACATATATATGTATACATACATACATACATACATACATACATATATATAGACACACACACACACACACACACACACACACACACACACACACACACACACATCATGATTCTTTATAGAATGAAATGAGGGGAAATCTACATATTACCTTGACAGGGTATATACCAAATATCTTATTGAACCAATAGTTTTTTTACTAGAGTTCAAGGGCTTCCAAGTTTTTGAACCATAAAATGGGATATCTAGGAATAGGATTTTCCCCCAGGTTTTTTTCCCGTAGTTCCTCACTTTGGGAATCATGAGGACAACATCAATGTTATTGAGGACAATGTCAATATATCCTAATATTCTCTTTTTGCAAATGTTCACACAGATCTCCTTGGCGATTTTCTTGTCTCTTTCAAAGAACATAGTTAGGGTGAGAAACATTGAAGCAATGTCTGAGTTTGCCCTCATCCTGTTTATGTTGCCTAAGTAATCTTCTCCTAATACCTTCATTATTGCCTCCACCACTAGTGTGTTTTTGAATTTGACGATTCCTCTTATTCACTGCTTGGTTATCTCATTCTTCACTTTTGTCTACCGCTTCTTACCTTGAAGTCTTACTGGGGTAACCATTAAACTCTATTTCATCTGCTCTCCTATGAAAAATGAAAATACTTGAGGCTTTATAGGATGCTAATATCCTTAAATGTTGTAGTGGCTTCCTAGGGAAGTTATTAGTTGTCTTTGATGTATCAAGTGTTAGACGCTCTAATTGTAATTTTAATGGATATTAAGTATTAGTGTGATAATTTAAAGATCAAAATTTTTTTGTGATCATATCTCGATGTAGTATGTATGAGATGCAATGTCACGAGGTTGGAATGTGTTAACTTAAATTTTCATCTATAGTAATGATTCTACTTGAGCCATAGTAAGGCTAGTTGTGAGTTAGTAATTTCCAGAGCAAGCTTTAGATTCAGTGAAGTAGATTGAGAAAAGTGATGGGATGATTTGTTCCTTCTCTACAGAGTCATCTTGACTCTGCTCCAAGGTCTCTCTCCTAGACCTCACAGGGTACTTTCAAACCCTAATCTGAAGTAAGTCACTAAGAACTTCACTTCCTTCCAAAGACCTTTTTCCCATCAACAAGTTACTTCTTCCACATTTGGTGAACCTACAAGGGTAGATTCATTCTGACTAAACTAACTTGTTCAGCCAATACACTCATAACATATTTCTTACTTTCTTCCTAGCCAGACTATTATCGAGCTCGCCTAGGGTAAGAACTTCAAGATCATGGCTACCTCTTCTCCTACCAAAAAACAAGAAAAGAAAACTTTATACAGGGGCTCCTCTCGAATTCCATCCATGCACATGGTTCTCACCATGGATTCAAGAACTTTGAGGAGCCATTCAATATTTACAACCTAGAACAAGCCAGAAACTTAAAACTTTTAAAATGAAAACAAATCTTACACTACTTGCACATAGAGTAAACCACAATTATTAAACACACAACCTGCAACTTTATATTAGCTGGAAATTAAGAAAACCATACAAAAATCCTTTTCTCCATCTCCAACTCTCTATCGACTCTCTATCTTGAGCCTCTTTAAATGAAGGCTTGCAAGATCTTTTATATTGTTTCCATCATTGGAACAACCTTAAGTGACCACTCAAGTCAAAAGCATCTTTTCAGGAACCATTACAACTAACCATACTGTCCATTAAAGACAAGATCCACTTTTCCCTGGTGGTTATAACTGAATTCACCAAGCAATAGTAGTACATACCGAGCACTAGCATCAAGTACCACTAGTACTGAGTAACATCTTTATCGAGAACTAGTATTACCAAGCACCAATATTACCGAGCATCACTATTATTGAGCATCAATATTACCGAGAACCATCCTTATCGAGCGTTAGTACCGAGAATCAAAAACACATGCTGAGTACTTCAGTACATACAGAGCAACTTATTTAAGGTTCATAATGCCTTGGTTGGATTTCTAGAGGCTTACAAACTACCTCTAAAACACACAACTAAACTAGAAACATGCAACTAAGAAACTAGAGTGAATAAACACACACTTTACAAACCAATCTAAAAAAATAAAAAATGTTCTTAAGGGCCTTTAACCCTAAGTTCTCTAGGTGCTCTTTCACCACAAAGTATGGTATGTGTTTAGATTTAGTGAGTTAATTATTATCCTGCTGTTGTTTGGCTAGATACGATATCATTGTTGTTATTATTTTAGAGAAATTTCTTAAAGAGTCCATTCATTTTATGATTATATGAGTATTTAGTATTACAGTCTTTTCCTAATGCAAACCTATGGAATTATTGAGTTTGTGATATATGTCTTGTTATTGAGTTTGTATAACTATCTTGTTGTATCTATCTATCTTGTTTATGTTAATAGCTTTGGGGAGAATTTAATATGTTTGTAAAGCATGGTTATATATATATATATATATATATATATA
>MU227442.1:1439752-1449907 GCA_018584345.1 Thuja plicata | reverse complement strand
CCTAAATGGTCGTACCGAACCAATGGTGGAAAGTGGATTTAGGTCCACATCTTTGCTTCTCAGTCAAAATTGGACAACAAACTGTCTGAAACAAAACTAATTTACAAATACAAAAGAAAAGTAACTAAAAATCAAAATAAGTATTTGGAAAACACTAAAAAATATGCACAAATGGATTCCATGGATTATAGTGACAATTTCAATCCATCTTCATCAACTTTCACCTTGTTTTCATTCAAAACACTCTGTTATTCAGTATGCAGTCCGTACACAATAACTGTTGAACCCCCAAACTAGGGTTTTTCTCCACATATATACCCTACCTCAGATGTTTTAACCCTTGGTTAAACTTCATCTACTCTAGAGACCAAAATGCGTAAGACAACCCAAATGTTGTCAACAACTTTTGAAAAGTTGCTAATGTTGCTGTGCAACATTTTTACATCTTTTTCACCATTTCACTTTCCTTGTGTTTTAACACCAATCTAGTCTATCTAACCTTAGTTAGACCTCTAGGGTATCCAAGGACCCTAAGAACCTCCATGAAATCACCCTGATAGTTGATGACATCATCAAGTACATTTCACTAAAAGAGCCAAAATGAGCTATTTTAACATAACAGAGAGCTTGATTAAAACCTAACTTAACCACACTTGGTCCACATGACCTTATGTATTTACATTGCCCTACAAGAGGGTGTTTCACTCACTCACACGCCCAAAATGACATGAGACCACCAACATACTAGTTTCTCAAGGGTGCTTCTGCACCAATGTTTAGTCTTGGAATGCATGATTGGATTTTTGGAAATGTTTATTGCACTAGTGTTATCACAATAAATAATCACTAGTTCTGATATCTGTATGCAGTAAATTTGGCCTTGTTAATTCACCATACACTTCAACATAGTACTTCTTCACCAGGTACACACAAGACTGAATATGAGATTATTCATCTTATCTGCCCGCATGATTAGACCTGTTGCCTTCTATCTAGACGGGGTTTTGAAATTGCTCTTAGAACGAGAGTCTCACAACCATGGACCAATCTAGGAACGAAGGATTTATCATGATAAATGCAATACAATGCAAGATTACGCTAAGAAATGAAATATGAGAGATTAAGCTAAGACATGATTTTAATGCAATTTAGTCTAGAAATATAGTCCTTGTTAATTCACCATACACTTCAACATAGTCCTTCTTCACCAGGTACACACAAGACTGAATATGAGATTATTCATCTTACCTACCCGAATGATTCGACCTGTTGCCTTCTATCCAGATGGGGTTTTGAAATTGCTCTCAGAATGAGAGTCTCACAACCATGGACCAATCTAGGAACGAAGGATTTATTATGATAAATGCAATACAATGCAAGATTATGCTAAGAAATGAAATATGAGAGATTAAGCTAAGACATGATTTTAATGCAATTTAGTCTAGAAATTGAAACTATCTTATTACAATATGAAATTATTCTATATGAGATTAGCAAGAAAATGAGACAATAATTCAGTATTCTAACAATGCAAAATGAGTAGAGTTTTTCAGGGGTATTCGGGGGTTTTGAATGAGGAATGAGAGTTCTTTTATAGACTCTGAGATGATCAGAATAGAAACTTTCCTTTTTGAAATAAAACAGATAGAAAAGCCAGTTAAAAATAGAAAGCTTTATTGAAAAGAATTCAATAAATTATTTTCTTCCTGCTTTAATTGTATTCTTTTTTTTATTTAATTCTATTTTCTTTGAATTTAATTGTTTTATTTGATCTATCTGTTTTTCTCTCTCTTAAAAGAGAAGTTTCCAATTATGAATACTCTATAAATATTTGATAGAATATCTAACTAATTAAATAAATATGACCTCATAAATGCTTTTTCTCAATTTTCTGAATATTAAATTCAATTATTAAAAATGAGGATATTTATTTAATAATTAAATATCATTTAATTTCTTTTCGATGTGTCTCAGCTAAAGAGGGTGAATTTAATTTAATTAAAGTGCTAGGACTTTATAATTAAATTAATTTGATCATAAGGTTTGTTTAGCTAAATAGATATTTAGGAATTAAATATGATGTATGATTAATACAGATTTAGGATTTTTTGCATTTGACACTCAGGTCGAGTAGAGTCAGTGAAAACTCAGGATTGCCTAGTACAATAGGACTTTGATTATTTAGAAGAGCGACAAATGCAACAAAATTAGTTAAGGTTGCAAGATGCCAATTTTGGGGTGTTACATTTTACCCCTCTTTGAATTGATGTGTGAGCAGCGCATTGATTCAAAGAATATTCTGATGCATGAAGCACAGAAGAAGGATTTGAACACCTAGTTTTGACTTTGAGGTACGAAAAATTGAACATGCCCCAAGTGATTGAAAAGCATGGAACACCTAGTTTTGACCATGAGGTACAAAAAACTGAACATGCCCCAAGTGATTGAAAAGCATGGAACACCCAGTTTTGACCGTGAGGTATGAAAAATTGAACATGCCCCAAGTGATTGAAAAGCATGGAACACCCAGTTTTGACTGTGAGGTATGAAAAACTGAACATGCCCCAAGTGTTTGAAAAGCATGGAACACCTAGTTTTGACTATGAGGTACAAAAAACTGAACATGCCCCAAGTGATTGAAAAGCATGGAACACCTAGTTTTGATCGTGAGGTACGAAAAATTGAACATGCCCCAAGTGATTGAAAAGCATGGAACACCTAGTTTTGACCGTGAGGTACGAAAAACTGAACATGCCCCAAGTGTTTGAAATACCCCTAGTAATGAGGACTTTTGAAAATCAGATTAGATTGATTGGAATAGATTCAATGATGTAATCATCCTGCCCCCTTGGGAGCCAAATCGAAAGATGACACGTCATAATGATGATGGAGAACAAAAATCACAGATAGATGTGGAGTCGGAGATCAAGAAGAAATCATAATAGATTACGGAAGAATGCAGAAGATTCAGAATCAATTTCAAGTGATTTCAAGGTCTGGTTGACCAAGTTTGACTGGGGTTGACTAGAGTTGAATAGAGTTGACTTTTGAAGAAAAAAGTCAAAGATTTCAGAAAATGATGATATGATAAGATTCTGACAAGAAAGTGATGTCAGAAAGTCGACTGCACAAGTGTCCGATTGCGTCGGTCCCGAAAATTTTAAAATGCAATTTTGAGCTATATAGAAGTGTCAGATTTTGATTTCGATCCCGAAAATGGGTTGAGCATATAGCTGAAGAAAGAGAGCGAGGATCAAACACTTGGTCAGTCATGATGAAACCAAGACTCTAAAGAAGAACTCCCCTATGTATGAACCCAGGAGAATGAAAAGAAGAGAACACTGAATTGCTGCCACAATGGAAGTCTAGAATGAAAACGCAATCCTATGCTAGATGCAATATGAAAATGCAATTCTATGCTAGATGCAATATGAAAGTGCAATTCTAGGACATGGTTGTGAGACCCATCATAAAATCATCATCATTGAGCATTTTTTTTTTGGAACATCAAAGTCGATACAACCCTTACTGGCGCCACAATGCAGCCATAAGGATATGTATACAACTCTTCATCGGATGAAATGTAGGAAATGAACGTAAGCACCAGGGCACAAAAGCCAAGATGACCTAAACATTGTTTCCAGTTAATGTTGCAAGAGTACACTAGTATTGAGGCATTCAAAGCCAAGATAACCATGAGTGCAATCATGCGTAAACAAACAGATCAATGACACCTTTTTCTTTTTCTCTTTTTTTTGTATTTTTGTATTTTTTAATTTTTTTTGTATTTTTGGAATATATGATTTTTTGGAG
Organism: Thuja plicata; assembly: GCA_018584345.1. Classification (NCBI taxonomy): domain Eukaryota; kingdom Viridiplantae; phylum Streptophyta; class Pinopsida; order Cupressales; family Cupressaceae; genus Thuja; species Thuja plicata. The sequence continues at coordinate 1,446,094 of MU227442.1, read as the reverse complement.
ATACATCAAAGCACCTATTGCTAGGTTTTTACTAAGATGATCATTTTTTTAAGACTTTTTAAGGTTTTTAGAATTTTTTCAGGACTTTAGTATATACATGAGCATACTGAAGGTGTCTCAGCTGTAGAACCGCTTCAAATGAAGAGCGTTGATGGGCTCTTTGAGTTGTTCTCCTTCAGTAGTAGAGAGTTGATAGGTACCAGACCCAAACACTATAGTAACAATATATGGACTGAGCCAATTAGGTTCAAACTTGCCTTTCTGGACCCGATGTTGCTGATTCTTAGGGTTCTCCCGCAGAACGAGGTCACTCGCTTGGATGTCCCTTGGTCTGACCTTCTTGTTATAGCTTTTAGACATCCTCTTTTGGTATGCTCTGAGGTGATCGAACGCCACTTGGTGACGTTCATCAAGTAATTCTAGCTCTTGTAGCCGAGATATTCTAGTATCTTCATTAGTGATGAGGCCCTTCAGAGAGACTCACAAAGAAGGAATCTCGACCTTAATAGGTAGCACAACATCTTCTCCATAAAGTAATGCATAGGGTGTAGCCCCTGTTGGTGTTCTTATACTTGTCCTATATGCCCAAAGAGCTGGGTTGATTTGGAGATGCCAATCTCGTCCACACTTGTGCACTGTGCGATGCAGGATCTTAAGGATTGTTTTGTTGGAAGCTTTTGCCTGTCCATTACCATGAGGATAATAGATGGAAGACCAGTGTTGAGTAATTTTGAATTTAGAGAAGAGCTCTGTCAAATCCTTGTTTTTAAATTGTCCCCCATTATTTGTGATAATCGCTGAGGGTACACCATGCCTGTAGATGATGTAATTAAGAATAAACATTGCTACTATTTTGCCACTGGCAACGGTGAGAGGGAGTGCCTCCACCCACTTAGTAAAATAATCCATAGCTGTAATGATAAAATTATGTCCATTGGAGGATGAGAGGTAGATCTGACCCACCAAATCAAAGGCCCATTGCTGAAATGGCTAGAAAGTAATAAATGGGATAAGCTCCTTGGCTGGAGCATGAATTAGGTTTCCATGTAATTGACATTATTTGCAGGACTTAGCAAACTGTGTTGCTTCTTTTTCCATGTTTAGCCAATAGTAACCAGCTCTAATAAGTTTGCGGGCCAATGTTAGGCCATTAGAGTGTGACCCACAGAGGCCTTCATGCACCTCTACTAACACTTGTTTGGACTCATCGGGTTCTAAACACCTAAGGAGGGTAGCATCTAGACCACGTCTATACAAGTCATTAGCAATGATGACGAACCATGAAGCATTGCGGATTAGGTGACGTTTCTCATTCTGGGAGTAAGTGTCTGGAATAATCTGGTCATGTAGGTAGGAGAAGATGTGATGTTAGCTAGATGAGTCATGTCCTATGATAGAATAGATAATCCAGGAGTTAGGGGAGTCATAGGCTAGGTAGCATAACGTCTCCACCAGGAATCCATGTCTAAAATAATTTTCAGGCATTTTCAGCATAGAGGCAAGAGTAGCCATGGTGTCTGCCACTTTATTATTATCCCTTGAAACCTATTGAAATGTGATATGAGTAAAGTAATATATAAGATCATCAACCAATCATTTATAAGGTACCAAATTTTCATCCCTTGTCTGATAGATATCATTGACCTAATTAATGACCAACTGGGAATCTCCAAGAACATTTAGTTCATCCACGCACCACTCAAGGGTGATCTTCATACCATTGATGAGGGCTTCATACTCAGCAATGTTTTTCATACAAGGAAACAACATCTTGTATGCTTTTGGTAATGAGTAGTGTTGAGGTGTAATGAATAGTATTCCAGCACCTGACCCCTACTGGGTAAATGAACCATCAAAAAACATAGTCCATGAGCGATGTGTAAGAAGTAATATGGACTCATCTAGAAATTCAATGTGCAATGATTGATGATCAACTAGAGGTGCTTCTGCCAACTGATCTGCTATTGCTTGGCCCTTAATGACTTTCCTTTCAACATATTCAATATCAAACTCACTGAAAAGCATGACCCATTTAGCTAGTCTACCTGTGAGGGTAGCTTTGCTGAGTAAATATTTTAGAGGATCAATTTTAGCAATTAGACGTGTAGTATGAGCCAGCATATAGTGTCGCAATTTTTGTGAAGCAAACACCACTGCAAGGAAAGCCTTCTCTATAGCAAAATATTTCATTTCATAGGAGACCAGAGTTCGACTAATGTAATAGATAGATCTTTCTTTCTTGTGCTGATCTTCTTGAGCCAATAGGATACCCAATGATGTATCCATAGCAGATATGTAAAGTATAAGTGGCTTCCCATGAATGGGAGGCATCAAGATTGGTGGGTTCCCAAGATACTGCTTGATTTGTGTGAACCCTTCATCACATTCTTTATTCCACTGATAAGCCACACCTTTGTGAAAAGTCTTGGTAAATGGCTGTGACTTGTCCGCTAGTTGAGAGATAAAACATCAGATAGACTGCAGGTGGCCTTGAAGCCCTCTCATTTGTCTGATATTTTTCGGCGGTGGCATTTCTAGAATAGCTTGTAATTTTGCAGGATCTACTTCAATACCTTTGGTAGAGATGATATAGCCAAGTAACTTATCAGATGTTACACCAAATGCGCATTTCTTAGGATTGAGCCTTAGACTGAATTATTCCATATGATCTAGTATAGGACCTAGATCGGCAAGATGTTTCTTCCGGTGCATGCTTTTAGCCAAAGTGTCATCCATATAATATTCCATATTTTTATGCATCATGTCATGAAATATGGTGGTAACCGCTCTTTGATATGTAGCACCGGCATTTTTGAGTCCAAAGGGCATGACATTCCAACAGAAGGTGCCCCAGGCACATGTGAAAGCTATTTTCTCTTGGTCCTCTGGCGCAATTTTTATCTGGTTGTAACCAGAGAAACCATCAATTCATGAGTACATCTCATGCCCAGTGATCATATCTACAATCATATCAATATTAGGTAATGGAAAATCATCCTTAGGACATGCCAAATTTAGGTCTCTGAAGTCTGTGCAGACTCTTATAGATTTATCATGTTTTGATACTGGAACAATATTAGAGATCCATTCTGCATAATCAATTACTCTGATAAACACTGCCTTAAGCAATTTCTCTAATTCAGCTTTGACAAGTAGGGCTACATGTGGATGCATTTTGTGAAGCTTCTTCTTGACGGGTTTAACACCTAGTGCAATGGATAGATGATGCATGATTAGATTAGGGTCTAATCCAGGCATATCTGAGTATTTCCATACAAAGTTAATCTTTTTCTTACTGAAGAATGTGGTGAATTCCTCTCTTTCTACCTCTGATAGTGATTGTGCCAAGTAAATAATCTGAGGTTCTGCCTCTGTACCCAAGTTGATGGGTTGAGTTGGTTCAATAAGAACAGATGATCTTTCCTAAAAATGACTTGGAAGTGCATCAAGTATCTCATCCTCAGGCACCTCGGAGAGGTTTTCACCCTTGGATACATCTTTCATTTTGACTATTTTAGGCTCTGATATTGCCACAATTTGGTTTTCACCATCAGAGTGCCTATTTTTTCTTCTTTTTATTTTGTGACTAAGATACTTGATGTCAGCCTCAGTCATGTTGACACTTGCTTCGCTGGTAGGCGATGTTATAGGTTCAACAATGTGTAGGTAACAGGCAAGAGCGTAATCATTTTGGAACGTAAGGACTTCATTAGATGGGGAGGTGGAGTTCCAGTCTATAAGCTCAGGATGGCGAAGTGAAAGAGGAGTGATGGGTTCAAGTGCGTTCATGGTATAATCATCAAAGGCATGGACAAGCAAGTCAAGACCCAAAGCGATCTCATCCAAAGGTATAGTCGAATTCCTTTGATTCCTAATGACCGTAGTAGATACCTAGTGAATCAGACTCATGTGACGCTACACTAGACCGTTCACCTACTTTGAGAAGGTTTTCATATGCATTAGCTGTATCTATATCTCTATCAGAAGTCTTATATGAAAAGTTGTTGAACTCATATTATTCATGGGAGTCTGTTTCATCATTAGGTCTCATGTCAAGGACGTGATTAAAATCAACTCTTTGTCCCCATTTGGGATGAGTTCTTCCTAGAACCTCTGCTATAGTCAGATGAATACCTGTTGACCTAGGTACCTTAGTAGTGTTTGTAGCATCAGTTGCTTCTTGTGTAAAGAGAAGTGACTAGAATTCCTGATCAAACTATTCTTGAAAGTGTGGTGGTATGAATAAATCACTCTGATGACTAGGGTTCAGAGTATATATGTCTTTCCACTCTTCATAAGTTAATGGAGCAATTGAAGTGGCAGTGTCAAAATCACTGTCAGTGTCTACAGTATTGACATGTGGTACAAAGTTATCTGGCTCAGTAAAGAATGCTACCAGGTCTGGTGGAATAGGATAAGGAAAAGTATCCTCATCAGAGTTGTCTTCAGGTTCTGCAACTTGAGGTGTTTCTTCAAATGTTGGCTTCTTATCTTCTAGAGGTACAAACTTATTTATTCCGAGGTGGAATGTGAGTTTTTGGAAGCCTATACCTGTAGAGTCGCGTGTTCTGCAACCAATAGCTTCAAGTCGTGCAATCAATCCCTTATGATTCACACCTATGGGACCATCCCCTGTATAGCCAAAATGTTGCATAATAGATAAACCTTTACCATATTGTTTAGGTTTTATGTCATAAGGAGAAGTATTTTCAGAATTGTCTTCTCCTTTATAGATCCAAGCTTTGATAACTCTGTTTTCAGCTTCTTCTTCTAATGGTACTGTGGCTTGTACAAAGGTACCACCATACTTTGTTGGAGGAGAAACCATAGAAGGTTTAGTGTTCTCAGAAGGTCTCCCAAAAGAACGGGGAGACAAAGGAAAAGATGTAATAGATAATATAGGTCCAATCTGATATCCTCCCATATCAGTTTCTTTGAGAGTCAAGTTCTTTTCCATTTCTTTTAATTTATCTTCAAGGATTTCAATAGATTCTCTGTTGGTAGGTACAAGGATGTTAGCAGATTTTGTGAGGGCATTGCAATCATAGCGTGTATTAGCAGGTATAGTCACTTCAGAGCCTTGGAATGGGAACTTAATGCACTGATGGTATGTAGAAGGGACATCTTGCATTTCATGAATCCATGGCCTTCCTAGTAGGATATTGTATGCTAAAGGGATGTCAAGCACTTGACAGATAACATCTTGTTCAACAGGACCAACTCTTATTGGCAATACAACTAGACCCTTGGATTTACGTTCTTCCTCATCATAGGATTTAATGGTAATCTTTTTGTGAGCATCAATGTAGTCTTTTCCATAGCCTAACTCAATAAGGAAACTAGCAGAGAAAATATTTAGGCCAGCACCGTTATCTATGAGAACACGGCGAACACGCTTGGGACCAATCATGACTTCAATGTGTAGAGGATTATTATGCGGGTGACTCAAAGAATGGGAATCTTCCTCAGAGAAAGACAAGTAATGTGAGGAGGTCAAGTGACCTACCATAGATTGAAACAGGTCGAGATCAAGATCTTTTGGGACATTTGCCTTAGTGAGGGCGTTGTCCAGGATTTCCCTGTGAGCAGGGGAGATTTTTAGGAGCTCAAAAATAGTTATCTAAGAATTAGTACGTTGCAATTGATCAAGAATACTGTAATTGGTAGCATTAGATGAAGAACCCACTTTGGGATTCTTAGTAACAGAGTCAACCTTAGCTTTGTCTAAAGGTTGAGTTGATGTAGATATAGAAGGCTCAGAGCCTTTGAGAATGATTTTAGCGCGAGATCGAGTAACAACATTAGTGCTAACTTGAGACTTTACTTGTTTAGAAGACTGAGGTGTAGACCCTCGCAAAGTGAAAGGTGTTTTAGACATGGAAGTATCTTCTTTTCCCTTAAGAATGAGGATATTACAATATTCAGCGTCAACAGGTTCAACCATATTAATGACATTGTCATTATTGGTGTAAGTATAGTTGACCTTAGCATCAGTATTTTTGCCTTTAGATGATTCACCTTTTCCATGAGGAGGAAATGGATCTTTGAAAGCTTGGTGATCAGAATTTTTGTTGTGACCTCCCATGGAAATAACCTCACTATCAATGAGATCCTGGATTGTATGCCACAAATTTTGACAAGAAGCTATGTTATGACCTTTGTTTTGGTGAAAATTACAATAAGCAGATTCATTCCACCAATGAGGTCTTGGTTGCGGATCAAAAGGTCATGAATTATCCAATGGAGTAAGTAAATGGTTGTCTACAAGAGTCTTGTAAACTACCTCAAGAGATTCTCCTAAAGGAGTGAATTCTCGCTTGGGTCTAGGAGCCCAAGGTTTAG
>MU227442.1:1363659-1379823 GCA_018584345.1 Thuja plicata | reverse complement strand
GAGTGATGTGAAGTAGGGTAGGATCTAGGTTCAAATTAGCTTAATCCAAATTAATTTAGATTAATTATGGTTTAGTAGAATTTAAGTCATGTGAAGGAATAAATAAATTAAAAATTTATTTAAAGGGAATTAATGAAGGGGAATGTATTAAATAAGATTTAATACATTAAAAGGGGGTAGTATTTAAATTAAATTCAAATACTAAGGAAAGTGAATCGTATTTAATTAGATAAATTTAATTAAATAGATAGAAGAATATAACAAATATAATTAATTAAAATTAACTATAATGTTATGGGAATATTAATTAAATTAATATAAGGACGATTTTAGACGTCTACAGCCATTACCTCTTCTACCTCTATATCCACCTCTAAACTACTTTCTCCTTGGTTGTTTTCTTTATTGGATTATCCTTGTGGTCTATTGTTATGTATTCCTCTTCCTCCAAAATTTCCTCTTCCTCTATCATTCTTTCCTTTGCCTCTACCACTTTGTTGACTTCTTCTTCTAAAATTTTCTTCAACTTTGAGTGCCAATTAATAGCACTGATTGACTATAGTAGGGCTTGTTAGGCTAAGTTCATCTTGAATTGAAATTTTCATTCCTTGCATATACCTAGCAAGCTTCACACATTCTAGTTCAGCAAGCTTGGATTTCATCACCAATTTTTGAAATTCTTCAGTATAGTTAGAGATATCCATCTCTTTTTGTCTTAGACTCATCCTCTTCTTGTGAAGTTAGACTTCATAATCTTCAAGGAAATAATTTTCCCTGAGTAGGACCACCATTATCTTCCATGTGGTGACTGGATTCTTTCCTTTCATCACCCTATCATCTTGAGTGAATTTCCACCATGTGAGTGCAGAGCCTTTGAGCTTTGACTTAGCAATCTTCACCCTCTAGTTTTTAGGGATTTCTTCACAATCAAAGAAAATATTTAGGGCATCCACCCAATCCATTACAGCATCTAGGTCCATATTCCCATTGTATGTAGGAAACTCAAGCTTTGTATCCATGGTTTTCCTCTCCATATATTTTGGAGTCTTCATAAGTAGTCTCTGGTCTATAGGACATTCATGTTCCTCCTTCTCAAGGGGTTCTTCTTCACTCCCTTCTTCAACATCTTGAGAGTTACCACTTTTCTTGCGAAGCTCTTCCCCATGCTCTTCCATTTGTTGTCTCATCAACTACATCTCACTGTCTCTTTGTTCATCATGATTTTTCCTTTTCTCTCTGAGCTATCTTACTATCTCTACATTGGTCATCCTTGTTGACAACCCTCCATCATCTTCTCCTTCCATGGTGTTGGTTTTATTTTTCCCTTAAGGATATTTGATGCTCTGAGACCACTTGATGCAAAGCTCTCCTCTATTTATGAAACTTTGATGTGGTGTGACTTTATTTGTCTTCTCTACACCCAAATTGGATCAAGAGAGTTCTCTACACCTTCAAAAGATCCTGCAAAACTATCATCAAATACACTATCCTCCTAGAGGATACCAATTCTACTTCAATAGGAAGTGACTAATACTTTATTTTGACACAAATGGGAACCTAAGTGTTTGAACGGGGATTCCATAAAATCCACTGATCTCTAAAAGAAATTATTTTTTACCCTTTAAAGAGTCTAAGAACCTAGACTGCAATTCTAGCTTATAAGCCTTCCCGACTTGTATCCCCATTGAGCATGTTTTTAGGACTTAGTTTAAATACTTCCCAAAGGACGTATCAAAAAAATATTATATACATACACCCTTTACATATTTATATCAAAACTCAAAATCATAGACTCCCAAACACAAAGGAAGATACCAAATGCTTACTGTTGCAATAGACCTAATTAGGTCTAAAAGGGTTGATTTGTTCTAGAAGTCTTCACCAGTCAAAATCCTCAAAAAATAAACCACTTGGAATGTTTAAAGGGACCCCTTAAAGACCACAATCCACCATTATATTTAGTTTTTCCACCCTTAAAGTGCTTCTGCTACTTCATTCTTCTCTGGACTGAACCAAGCACATAGAGACGTTTGGCCTAGGGCTTGCAAGTAAAAATAGTAGATCCATTCCCCTGCTCCCAAGCTTCTGGAACCATATATTAAATTATCCCTACTTTCATTTCTCTGAGGGACAAGGAATTCCCACTATGGAAAGGCACGTTAGGGCATGATCTCTGAAAACTGCCTATGGAGGAAGGGTTTTTGTGCACCCGAGAGAGATTTGTTGATAAATTTTGATTATGATCTTAGAAACACTTAAAACCAATTGAATATATTCCTTAACTCATCTTATATTCCAATTCATCCACTCATTTTCTTCTTTCAATCCGTACCAGACTATACATGTTCAGTTCGCAGAGAGAAGTTAGGGAAAATAGGGAATTTTATTGATTCTCAAATTCAATCTTACATCATCCTATCTTCCACCCACCTGAAAGGGCTTATGAAGACCTTCCCCAATGGATCATACCACTTTTGAAGGTTGTGACCATTTGGAGGCAATTACATTATGTTTTAGCAACTTTTTGTAGAAGTTGCTTAACAACTTTTCTTGCTTTGTGCAACTTTTTGCATTTATTGCAAAAGTGCATCTTTCCCTTAACAAGATCTAAGTCTAAGATCCTAGGGATCATTATTAACAAAAAGCATGGTCAAAAATCCTAAGAACACACCTAGACTATACTAAACACAAAAAATGCCAATTGACCATAGTCAAAGCCCAAGGTTTATAAAGACACTAAGGGTGACTAGGCCTTACAAGTTGGCTTATTGAAAACTCTTGAAATGAACTCGATGACCCTTAGGCGAGGAGGCCCTTGGGTGAATCCTTTGAAGAACCTAGGGAGATGATTTATTTAAAGAGTGGAGGGAAGGTGATCCTGCACCAATCAAATTATATATATTATTATTGTATTATATAAATTAGTTTTATATTATTATTATTTATATTATATTATATAATAGTATAAAATTAGTATTATATTTATTAATATTTATATTATATAAATAACACCTAAGAGAGATAGAGGGATATTAGGGGAGAGAGAGAGAGGGGAAGGTGTGTGTGTAAGAGAGAGATTAGAACCATAAAGTGTGCACAAAGCCATCGTAATGTATTCTAAGGGGTCGTAATGTCTTGTAAGGGGTCCTACGACCCCTTAGGACACACTTTATGGTTCTAATGTGTCTTAATTGGTCATAATGGGTGGTAAGGGGTCCTAATACTCCTTAGGACCCCTTAGGACCCATTATGACCCCTTTCAACACATTAGAACCATAAAGTGTTCCCTAAAGGGTCGTATGGGACACACTTTATGGTTATAATGTGTCTTAATGGGTAATAATTCATTGTAATGAATCCTAATATGCCTTAGGACCCATTACGACCCATTAGGACCCCTTTCAACACATTAAAACCATAAAGTGTGTCCTGAGGGGTCGTAGGACCCTTTAGAACATGTTATGACCCCTTAGGATCCACCATATGGTTCTACTGTATCTTTATTGATCATAATGAGTCGTAAGGGGGTCCTTAGACCACTTAGGACCAATTAGGACCTCTTACAACCAATTATGACACCTTTCGATACATTAGAACCATAAAGTGTGTCCTGGGAGGTCATAGGACCCCTTAGAATACATTATGACCCTTTAAGACACACCTTATGGTTATAATGTGTATTTATAGGTAATAATGGGTCATAAGGGGTCCTTAGAACACTTAAGACCCAGTAGGGTTCCTTACGACCTATGATGACCTCTTTCGACACATTAGAATTATAAAGTGTATTATAAGGGGTCGTAGGATACCTTAGAACACATTACAACCCCTTAAGACACACCTTATGGTTATAATCTATCTTAATGGGTCATAATGTGTCATAAGGGGTTCTTAGACCACTTACAGGTCCAATGACCCATTATGCCCCATTATGACCCCTTTCGACACATTATAACCATAAAGTGTGTCCTAAGGGGTCGTATGACCCCTTAGATCACATTACAACCCCATAAGACACACTTTATGGTTTTAATGTGGCTTAATGTGTCATAATGGGTTGTAAAGGATCCTAATACCCCTTAGGACCCATTACAACCTATTATGAACCCTTTTCACACATTAGAACCATAAAGTGTTTCGTAAGGGGCCGTAATGTGTTATAAGGGGTCATATGACCCCTTAAGACACACTTTATAGTTCTAATGTGTCTTAATGGATCACAATTATTTGTAATCCTAGTCCTAATATGTCTTAAGACCACTTACAACCCATTATGAACCCTTTAGACACATTAGAACCATAAAGTATGCTCTAAATGGTCATAATGTGTTCTACGGGGTCCTACGACCCCTTAGGACACACTTTATGGTTCTAATGTGTCTTAATGGGTGAGAATTGGTTGTGAGGGGTCCAAATATGCCTTTGAGCCCCTTACAGCCAATTATGACCCCTTTTAACACATTAGAACCATAAAGTGTGCCCTAAGGGGTCGTAATGTGTTCTAAGGGGTCCTGTGACCCCTTAAGACACACTTTATGCTTCTAATTTGTGTTAATGAATCAAAATTGGTTGTAATCTTGGTCATAATATGCCTTAGGGCCACTTACGATCCATTATGACCCCTTTAGACACATTAGAACAATAAAGTGTCCCCTAAAGGGTCATAATATTTTCTATGGGGTCCTACGACCCCTTAGGACACACTTTATGGTTCTAATGTGTCTTAATGGGTCAAAATTTGTTGTAAGGGGTCCTAATACACCTTAGGACCTCTTACCACTCATTATGACCTCTTTCTACCTTTCGACACATTAGAACCATAAAGTGTGCCCTAAGGGGTCGTAATGTGTTCTAAGGGGTCCTATGACCTCTTAAGACACACTTTATGGTTCTAATGTGTCTTAATGGATCAAAATTGGTTGTAATATTAGTTCTAATATGCCTTAGGACTACTTATGTCCCATTATGACCCCTTTAGACATATTAGAACCATAAAGTGTGCTCTAAAGGGTCATAATGTGTTCTAAGGGGTCCTACAACCCCTTAGGACACACTTTATGGTTCTAATGTGTCTTAATTGGTCAAAATTGGTTGTAAGGGGTCCTAATATGCCTTATGACCCCTTATATCCCATTATCACCCATTTTGACACATTAGAACCGTAAAGTGTGCCCTAAGGGATCACAATGTATTATAAGTGGTCCTATGACCCCTTAAGACATACTTTATGGTTATAATGTGTCTTAAGGGATCACAACTGGTTGTAATCCTGGTCCTAATATTCTTTAGGAAAACTTACGACCGATTATGACCCATTTAGACACATTAGAACCGCAAAGGGTGCCCTAAAGGGTCATAATGTGTTCTAACGGGTCCTACGACCCCTTATGACAAAATTTATAGTTCTAATGTGTCTTAATAGTTTTAAATTGGTTTTAAGGTGTCCTCATACACCTTAGGTCCCCTTATGACCCCTTACAACCTATTATGATCCCCTTCGACACATTAGAACTATAAATTGTATCCTAAGGGGTTGTAATGTGTTCTAAGGGATCATATGACCCCTTAAGACACACTTTATGGTTCTAATGTTTCTTAATGGATCACAATTGGTTGTAAGCCCAGTCCTAATATGCATTAGGACCACTTACGACCCATTATGACCCCTTTAGACACATTAGACCCATAAAGTGCCCTAAAGGGTCATAATGTGTTCTAAGGGGTCCTACGACCCCTTAGGACACACTTTATGTTTCTAATATGTCTTAACAAGAAAGAATTGGTTTTAAGGGATCCTAATACACCTTAGGACCCCATATGACCCATTATGGCCCCTTTCAACACATTAGAACCATAAAGTGTGCCCTATGGGGTTGTAATGTGTTCTAAGGGGTCCTATAACCCCTTAAGACAGACTTTATGGCTCCAATATATCTTAATAGATCACAATTGGTTGTATGCCTGGTCCTAATATGCCTTAGAACCACTTAAAACCCATTATGACCCCTTTAGACACATTAGAACTATAAAGTGTGCCCTAAAGGGTCATAATGTGTTCTAAGGGGTCATAATGTGTTTTAAGGGGTCCTACAACCCCTTAGGACACACTTTATGTTTCTAATGTGTCTTACTTGGTCATAATTAGTTGTAAGGGGTCCTAATGTGCCTTATGGCCCCTTACGACACATTATGATGCATTAAGACACATTAGGACCAAAAAGTGTGTCTCAAGGGGTTATATGAATGACCGATTGAGAGACAATTTATGGTTCTAATGTGTCTTAATGGATCATAATTGGTTCTAATCCTAGTCTTAATATTCCTTAGGACCACTTACGACCCATTATGACCCCTTTAGACACATTATAACCTTAAAGTGTGCCCTAAAGGGCCATAATGTGTTATAAGGGGTCCTACGTCCCCTGAGGACACACTTTATGGTTCTAATGTGTCTTAATGGGTCAGAATTGGTTGTAAGGGGTCCTAATATGCCTTATGACCCCTTACAACCCCTTGTGACCCATTATCACCCCTTTCGACACATCAAAACCATAAAGTGTGCCCTAAGGGGTCATAATGTGTTTCACCCCTTAGGGCACACTTTATGGTTCAAATATGTCTTAATGGATCACAATTTGTTGTGATTGTAGTCCTCATATGCCTTAGGACCACTTATGACCCATTACGACCCCTTTAGACACGTTAGACCCATAAAGTGTGCCCTAAATAGTAATAATGTGTTCTAAGGGGTCCTACGACCCCTTAGGACACACTTTATGGTTCTGATGTGTCTTAATGGGGCATAATTGGTTGTAAGGGGTCAAATATACCTTAGGAACCCTTACAACCCATTATGAACCCTTTTGAGACATTAGAACTATAAAGTGTGCTCTAAGGGATCATAATGTGTTCTAAGGGGTCCTATGACCCCTTAAGACACACTTTATAGTTCTAATGTGTCTTAATAGATCACTATTAGTCATAAACCTAGTCCTAATATGCCTTAGGACCACTTACAACCCATTATGACCCCTTTAGACACATTATAACCATAAAGTGTGCCCCAAAGGGTCATAATGTGTTCTAAGGGGTCATAATGTGTTCAAAGGGGTCCTACAACCCCTTAGGACATACTTGATGATTCTAATGTGTCTTAATTCGTTAGAATTGGTTGTAAGGGGTCCAAATATGCCTTATGACCCCTTACGACCCATTATGACCCCTTTTGACATGTTAGAACTATAAAGTGTACCCTAAGGGGTTGTAATGTGTTTTAAGGGGTCCTATGACCCCTTAAGACACACTTTATGGTTTTAATGTGTCTTAATGGATCATAATTGGTTGTAAGCCTAGTCCTAATATTCCTTATGACCACTTACAACCCATTATTACCCCTTTAGACACATTAGAACCATAAAGTATGCCCTAAAGTGTGATAATGTGTTCTAGGGGGTCCTACGACCCCTTAGGACACACTTTACGGTTCTAATATATCTTAAAGGTCCAGAATTGGTTTTAAGGGGTGCTAATATGCCTTAGGACCCCTTAAGACCCATTATGACCCCTTTCAACACATTAGAACCATAAAGTGTGCCCTAAGGGGTTGTAATGTGTTCTAAGGGGTTCTATGACCCCTTAAGACACACTTTATGGTTCTAAAGTGTCTTAATAGATCAAAATTGGTTGTAATCCCAGTCCTAAAATGCCTTAGGACAAATTACGACCCATTATGACCCCTTTAGACACATTAGAACCATAAAGTGTGCCCTAAAGGGTCATAATGTGTTCTAAGGGGTCCTTTGACCCCTTAGGACAAACTTTATGGATCTAATGTATCTTAATGGGCCATAATTGGTTATAAGGGATCCTTATACGCCTTAGGAGACATTATGAATTTTTATGATCCCTTTCAACACATTAGAACCATAAAGTGTTCCTTAAGGGACCATAATGTGTTCTAAGGGGTCCTATGACCCCTTAAGCCACACTTTATGGTTCTAATGTGTCTTAATGGATCACAATTGGTTGTAAGCCCGGTCCTAATATGGATTATGACCACTTACAACCCATTATGACCTCTTTTAACACATTAGAACCATAAATTAGGGGAGAGAGAGAGAGAGAGAGAGAGCTAAAACATAATATTATAAAAATATAATATTAATATAATCTTAATATTACAAAAATATAATATTAATATTAATATAATAAAAATATAATATTAACATAGTATAAATGAAATCTATACTAATAATTAAAAACAAAAACAAAAATTAAAAATAGCATGGAAATAAAAAGGTATAAAATTGCAAAATTTGAGCGGGGCATTTCGGATATCCGATTGTCCTTTCTGGCATCCCAAAGTAAATAATTATTCTCTGGGTCCCTCAATCCGAGAACCATATTTTTTGCAAAGAATTTTATGGGATTAGAGCTATGGAAGACAAAAAATAACTTTTTCCACCCCTTTTGATGTAAATTTCTTGATTATCAAAGGTTTTGTATCACCTTTTTGGTCTCACCATGGGGAGTAGTAGTCATTGAAAGCATAAACGGAAGAGTAAGATCAGAAATGAAGAGATTGAAGTGTATAGAGAAATTGATAGGGTTTCCCATTGGAACAAGAGACAAGGTATGTTAAATATTAATGAAGATGATGCCATAGGCCCACCCTTAAATGTGGTTTCAAGTGAAGAATAACACGAATTTGAAATGATTTATAATAATAATATTGAAAATGAGAATGTATGGATTGGAGATGAAAATGTAGGATTTGAAAATGAACATGTAGATATGGACAATGGAAGTGTGTGCATTGGAAATGATAATCCATTGATTGAATATGAAGAAATTGACAATGATAATGGTGTACAAGAACCAAATCAATGTTACACATTTCCAAATTATATGAGAAATGAAGTCCCTTGCGAGGAAGAAAGACAAACTTCAATTTTGAGACCTTCAAGAACAAAAAAATGGTTACTTGAAATTGATCAGAACATAATGAGCTATTTCGATGGAAAGAGATCACAAAGAACCCTTCAGTTGTGGGCTTCAAGACTTTTTGACCAATTTTTTAGCCACAAGCCGTTGGTCGAGCAATGTCAAATGTTTGTGCAGTTTTTAAAGATGCAGAAGATGAGACCTAAACTAGTCAAATTGAAGATTAGTGTGAACAAGAAAAATGAGAGGAATGCTATTATTGTGAGAAATATTTTTAGTGCTCTCAATTCCATTGGGAAGACTACCAAGGAAAAAGACAAGAGAGCCATTAGGAGGGTTGTTCAAATCTCCTTAGTAAGTCATCATTTGAGAAAGGCTCATTTGATAAGACAAACTTGTGTTGACTTGAACCTAAATCGTAAAGCTTTGGATACAACACTTGCAAGAAGATAAAGAATTGATGATCCTCTTCAAAATGATACATGGGCTTATGGTGGGAGACTTCCACGTTGTGATAAGAAGATTACCTATGGTGTGAAGGATCAAATTCAACTATTTTGGAAATCTAACTCAAGAGTGTCACCAAATGTGAAAGATGACTTGAAGTTGATCATTGGAATTCAAGACCGCACCCCGCATCCTAAACATTATTTGGAGGTGAGTCAAACAATGTTGTTCAAAAAAATTGTGAGACACATCCAACATTGAAAATATCACAAAGATCTTTTGAAGTCTTCAAGCCTTTTTTTGTGTACCTCTTAAGATTCAAAATACTTGTCGCAAATATCATGTGGGGTTTTCAACGCACCATGAACTATTACGATCCATTCATTCTACTTTTCATACTAGTGAAATGTTGGAGGAGTGCAGTGCAAGTGTTCTTCTAAAATCATCAAGAGACTTGCTAGATCATTTTTTATGTCCTAGAGATGATGGATATTTATTTTATAGACAAGATTACTTAAATGAAAAGTTCTCAGAGTGTAGTGGGTTAGTGAAGTTTGTTTCATGTTAGCGAACACAATTTTGGAAAGACAATTGTCCAAAAAAAGGTATATGAAATGGTTTTAAATATACATTGAAAAGTGGAGGTAAAGGCTCTAGATGTGAGTTGGTTACAAACGAATGCATTGTAGCTAATTTTATTTCAGATTTCAAGAAGAATATTTTTTACAGGTATGCAAGGCATAGTCACATGTCTCAATACTAGTTGGATCAACAATTCAGGATGTGTAAGGACACTTTCCCAATTAACACTATTATATCATTTGTTGAATTTGCAGAGAACTATACATTGTGGCCCCAAAATGAGTTGCAAGCTCAATATTACAATTCTATTCAGGTTGCTATTTTTGCGCACATAACATATAAACATTCCCCTGATAGTATAGAAGATGATTGGAAGATAATCAGAGAATACCATTTTTATATGAGCGATGATAGATATCACTCTCACGACTATGTCCAACATTGATTTGAGAATTATTTTGAGTGGGTGCGGGAAAATGATATTGATATGGATAGACATCTCATTTGGTCAGATAACTACACAGGTCAATTCAAAAATGATCATATGTTTTATTAGTTGTGTATAATGCATGTAGAGAGAGGTGTGCCTCATATTTGAAGTTTTTTTCAAGCTGAACATAGAAAAGGGGAGCATGATGGAGTAGGTGCATGTGTAAAGAGAGTTCTAGTTAAGGATCAATTGAGGATTTCGAGTGTAGAACTCCTTGATGCTCATTTTATTGTTGATTGGTGTACTTCAACATTGTCATAGGGGGGACTCTTTATTCAGCAGTGCACAAATTATTTTGGTTGGTTCAGTTGGGAAAAATAGGAGATAGGTTGGATTGTCAAACAGTGAAATATTCTTCAAAAATGCATTCATTTTGAAGCTCAGATTCTAGTACATGGACCATTTGGACACGAGAGTTGGCTTATTTTTGTCTGAGGTATCTTCAGTGTGATTGGGACTAGTGTGAGTCAAGTGAGTGGGTAAATACGTGGTTTTTGCATTATCTAAATCCTTTATCTATAACACTCTTTGTAATAAATGTTGACATAGATTTCTCAGTTGACTACGACCATCTTTCAGATCTTCTACAACCAGGACATGTTTTTGCATTGGTTGCACTACATGGGAATGATGAAAGATCAAATCAATGGATATCACATTTTGTACAAGGCAAGTAGAAGGTTTCACAACTAACGACAGATGATGATATGCTCACATATCCAATAGGTTCACATATTTTTACGGGAACATGGTTGTGCATGTCCATTATTAGAAATAATGGCATTGCTGCATTTGAAGACTATGAGAAGCACAAAACCATTCTCATGTATTCACACCTTGTTATAGAAACCAATGTTAAGTTGTTGAAATGTCAAGGAAAACCAAAGACAAAAGAAATTTGGACTATTAGTACTGATGATCATGAAGCAATATTGAATACCCTCAAGTAGAGAGATGACCCTTCAGTAGGTAAGTGCAACTCACTGCAACGTTTTCCATATTCATTATGCTTACATTCAATACATTAATTGTAGTTTTCTTCTTCATTTGTTGGAGCCAATAAACTTGGTTTTGTATGTTGATTTTAAGTGCATTTGGATACATATATGATAGATATAGAAGATTGAGGTGTACATTTGATTAGCTCATCAAAAATCATGGTAAACTTCACTATGCATTGACTAGTCATGTTCTTTGGTTCATTTAGTTACTTATACATTCATAATATTTTGGCCAACCTTTAAAAGTATTGTTTTCTCTATTAAATTTTTCTTGTGCCTTCAGAATGCAGGGATTGGAATGTAGATGTCATCGAGTACCATTTGTGAAACTTATACACTTTAGGAGTGGAAATGACACACTTATTATATAGGGCTTTTGATATATAGTTGTGTATCTAAGATTTTTAGTAATTTTGTATCTCGTACTTTTGATAACATTGAAATATTTATTCATAATATGGCTGTATCAATGATATACAATGTATTTGTACACAAGGTTGTGTGTATAGTCAAGCTTATATAATGATGAAATACATGCAAGAATGCAAATATTTGAATTGGTTTAAAAAAAATTGTGATATGGCCAAACATATAATTTTTATGTATTACAATTTAATTTTAATAGATTTTAATTGTAATATAGATTTCATTAGATTTATGTTTATTGCATTATATAACCATTTGACCTATTAAGCCCTATTAGCCAAGGGTGGGTCAAAGTGGTCAAAGTGGTAAAAATGATCAATTAAGGTTGACGTAGCATAAGCATGATGTACTTAGTTCATCTAAGTCACATTGGTCATTTTTACAAAGTTATAAGTATCATTGATGTAAAAGTGCCAAAAGTTGCATTGTTCCTCAGTTGAAAGATGCACCGAAAGTTGCTCGATGGTGAATCTTTAAAATCATTTGTCATGGGACCAAAATGTCAGCTCCATCAGCTCTTTTTGTCTGGGTAAATGATAGTGGAGACTTTTTTTCTCCTGCATAGCATCAAGAACATTCTGACGCATGTCATACCTAAGTGTTCCCAAGGTCCACTAAGCCAATTTGGGTAGAAATTTTTGGAGAGAAATATCTCCAACCTCATGAGGGATATCAGATATCTATGAAGTGCACAAGGATCATCTTGGGAAGGCCTAAAATCATGTATCTCAGTTCTAGGATATTCTACTTGGTTTCCATTTGGTGACCTGATCTTTGTTGGTGCAAAAAGTTACAATGTTGCTCAGTTGAAAGTTGCTCAATGGTGCATATTTCAAACCGTTCATCATGGGACTAAACCTTCAGCTCCATTGGGTCTGATTGGCTGGGTAAATGCTAGTGGAGAGGTTTTTTCACTCACATAGTATCAAGAACATTCTGACACATGTCAAACCTAGGTGTTCTCAAGGTGCACTAAGCCAAATTGGGCAACAAATTTTGGAGAGTGATATATCAGATCTCGTGAGGGATATCAGAGATTGGTGAAGTGAAAAAGGACCATCTTGGGAAGGCCTACAATCATGTAGCTCAGTTTTGGGATAATCCACTTGGTTTCCATTTGGCGACCCAATCTCGGTTGGTGCAAAATGTTGTATTGTTGCTTAGTTGAAAGTTTACCGATGGTGCATCTTTCATACCATTCATCCTAGGACCAAATAATCACCTCCATTGGCTCTAGTTGGCCAAATAAATTTTATTGGAGATCTTTTTTTCCCGTGTAGCTTCAAGAACATTCCGTCGCATGCCGAACCTAAGTGTTCCCAGGGTGCACTAAGCCAATTTGGGTAGAAATTTTTGGATAGAGATATCTCGGACCTCGTGAGGGGTATCATAGATTCATGAAGTTCATAAGGAGAATATTGGGAAGGCCTAAAAGCATGTATCTTAGTTATGGTATATTCCACTTAGTTTTTATTTGGTGAACCAATCTCGATTGGTGCAAAAATTTGCATTGTTGCTCAGTTGAAAGTTGCTCAATGGTGCATCTTTCAAACCATTCATCATGACCAAACTATCAGCTCCATCATTCTTGGTTGTCGAGGTAAACATTTTTGGAGACCTTTTTTTCTTGCATAGCATCAAGAACGTTCCAACGCATGTCAGACCTAAGTGTTCCCAAGGTGCACTAAGCCAAATTGGGCAGAGATTTTTGAAGAGCAATATCTTAGACCTCGTGAGGGATATCAGAGATCTGTGAAGTTCACAAGGACCATTTTGGGAAGGCCTACAAGCACATATCTCAATTCTAGGATATTCCACTCAGCTTCTATTTAGCGACCCAATCTTGGTTGGTGCAAAAAGTTGCATTGTTGCTCGATTGAAAGTTGCTCAATGGTGCATCTTTCAAACCGTACATCCTAGGACCAAACCATCAGCTCCATTGAGCTAGATTAGTTGGGTAAACACTAGTGGAGATTTTTTTTCTCCCATGTAGCATCAATAACATTCTGACACATGTTGGACCTAAGTGTTCCAAGGGTGCACTAAACCAATTTGGGCAGTGATTTTTGGAGAGAAATATCTCAGACCTCGTGAGGGATATCAGAGATCTGTGAAGTGCACAAGGACTGTCTTGGGAAGGCCTACATAAAATTAGCTTAGTTCTAGGATGTTCCATTTGGTTTCCATTTGGCAACCCAATCTCGGTTGCTGCAAAAAGTTGCATTGTTTCTCAGTTGAAAGTTTCTCAATGGTGCATCTTTCAAACTGTTCATCCTAGGACCAAACTGTTAGCTCCATTGGCTCCGGTTGGCTGGGTAAATTCTAGTGGAGACCTTTTTTTTCACACGTAGCATCAAGAACGTTCTAGCACATGTCAGACCTAAGTGTTCCCAAGGTGCACTTAGCCAATTTGGGCAGAAATTTTTGGAGAGTGATATCTCAGACCTCGTGAGGGATATCAAAGATCTGTGAAGTGAAAAAGGACCATCTTGGGAAGTCCTAAAAGTACATATCTTATTTTTTGGATATTCCACTTGGTTTTCATTTGGCGACCTGATCTCAGTTGGTGCAAAAAGTTGCATTGTTACTCAGTTGAAAGTTGCTCAATGGTGCATCTTTCAAACTGTTCATCCTAAGACCAAACCGTCAGCTCCATTGGCTCCGGTTGGCTGGGTAGATGCTAGGGGAGACCTTTTTTCACCCGTTTAGCATCAAGAATGTTCTGATGCATGTCGGACCTAAGTGTTCCCAAGGTGCACTAAGCTAATTTAGGCAACGATTTTTGGAGAGCGATATCTTGGACCTCGTGAGAGATATCAAAGATCTGTGAAGTGAACAAGGACCATCTTGGGAAGGCCACAAGCATGTACCTCATTTTTTTGATATTCCACTTGGTTTCCATTTGGCGATCCATTCTCAATTGGTGCAAAGAGTTGCATTATTGCTTAGTTGAAAGTTGCTCAATGGTGCATCTTTCAAACCATTTGTCCTAGGAACAAACTGTATGTTCTCTTAGCTCCAGTTGGCCAGGTGAACCCCATTTACAACCCCATTCTTCCCATAGATAAGCAAATAACATCAACGAACACCCCATACAAAAGTATCCCCAAGGTCTATTACGCCTATTAGCCTAGTTGTGGTTACTCGATGTAGAGAAACCTGGAACACCAATCAACTCATAGGATCCAACTGATCCATCCATCCATTCATCATAGGAAAAACTTAGTAGAGGAAAAACAAGATCTCTAAACTTCTATGGCTATCACCTTACTGTAGTAACCTCATGACAGTCAGAGGTGTATGAGGTTTAACGTCATGAACTCTCCCCCAACCTTCTTTTCCTCTTGGATTCGACCATCTCATGAGATTTTTAATGTTTTGTTTCTCATAACTACCCACCTACCTTTTAGGACTTAACACCTACTTGTTACATTATTTTTGCAACTTTTACAAAATGTTGCACTTGACATCTTTAACAACTTTTTGATCTTGTACTCAAACCAATCAAAACTTATTATGGACATTGTTAACACATCACAATGGACTATAAATGATCCTTTACAACCTTGTTACCCTTCATGGGTTCTTTTACATCATTTTGACCATTTGACCAATGTAGGTCCTAAATAGACAAATAGGACATCTTTTACATATGGAATTACATCTTTGATCCAATAGACTGAAAAATGACTAAAATACATCATAAGTGACCTTATTATAACAAAGTCATCACAATTTTCCACATTTTGACCTTTGACCTTCTAGTGTATCTGTACCTTAGGTGCTCTTGCACCAGCTACACTATAAGGAATTTGAGTTAGGGTATGCAAATTTGGAGTCTATTAGCCCAGTTGTCGTCTATTATGCCTATTAGCTAATTACTTTGGTTGGAAAAAATATTTTGAGGGTAGTTTCTTTGGAAAAGATTAGGTCTATTACACATGACAATGCATGGAAAATATATAATATGGAAATGAACATACATACAATGCATGAAAAAGATGTGATATGGAAATAATACATGTACATACAACACATGACAAAGATATAATATGGAAATAAACATACATACATACATATAACGCATGACAAAGATGTAATATGGAAATAATACATACATACAACGCATGACAAAGATATAATATGAAAATGAACATACATATATACATACATACAACACATGATAAAGATGTAATATAGAAATAATATATATACAACAGATGACAAATATATAATATGAAAATGAACGTACATACATAAATACAATGCATGAAA
>MU227442.1:1350020-1363547 GCA_018584345.1 Thuja plicata | reverse complement strand
ATATATATATGAAATTGTTTTGTATAAAATGTGGTACATGTCATCTCAAAATCTCTACGAAATCAACATATCTAGATACAATGTGGCACATGCCATCTCAAAATGTGTCATATGGCATCTCAAAATAAGAAACAACTACAAATGTTTCTAGGACATCCTATTATATCGATGGATCATCAAAATGGGGCCTCTTCAAACTACTAATTGGCTTTGATGGATCCTGCATGAACACAAAAGTGAAACCCCAAGTTAGATTACTTAATTTATATGGTTTCTACAAATAAAAAATAAAAATTCAAAATCATAGTCAACAATAATAGATAAACAAATTTTGAAATTAAACTCTCATGTACCTCACCTCTCTTTCTCCTCATACGGTCAAGAGTCCTAGCATATGTCCTTGTTAGCGAAGGGACAATGCCACTAATGTCAACTCTGACCTTTATATGTTTGCAAAAATTAGATTGATCTACGAGTTATACTATTTAATGTTAAATTATTGGTAGAAAAATATATTTACAAAATAATTGAATTAACATTAAAACTTACCTATGTCAAAATTTCTTCATGCAATGTCAGTTGAGTCATCAATGATACAAAGCCTTGGTGTTGTACCTCCCTTAAACTAGGTGTGACCTACAAAAGTCAAACATATACTTGATACAATCATGACTTGATCATATATATACCTGATAGTAAAATATAAACAAATAAATTTAGAAATAAAATTACCATGGGGCTATCACTGCAAATTGAGATGCCTTTGACTCTACAGTGGTGAACCGGTCTCACGACATCGTCAAAAACCACCCTCAATCAAATAAAACATGTAAATTATAAATGAGTACACACAATTGACAAGTATACATATGCATAAACAATCTAAAACTCTTAATTACCTTCCCCATGTCAACGCCTAATGCCTGAACCCCCTCACATTGCCCCCACTGATAGTAGATGAAACCTGCATTAGTATGTAATAAGATGATCATAAAAAACAAAAAACACATGTATATACTATTATGAAAAGAAAACAAACAAGTACATTAAACCATATGTACCATGGAAGTGTCAAGGCCAAATGAAATGGTTGAAAGCATGGACCCCTCCACCCGTTCCATCTCCTCCTTTGTCATCAACTAAGCTTAAATGGAACACATAAAAATACATAAGTGGGCAATAATTATAAGTAAATTCTACTAAAAATATGAATGTTTAAAATTAAATACAATGTGACAAGTTAAATGTTTACTCTTACTGTAATAGTAGGAGTCCATGGATCTGCATGCCCCTCCTCATCTCTCTTGTGATGCACATATCCATGAGGTGCTTCAGTGCCTGTAGTGTCCTGTGTAGTATCGTCCACATCGAATACATAATCATATGCATCACTATCATTCAGAGGACCCAAGCACAAATTATTTCACATAATGAAAGTGTGGGGCACACAAACATGTGAGATCATGGAGGATGTGGAAGGGCCAGAAACATTAGCATGAGGAGGCAACAATGTTGCGCTTTGCCTAACTAGTAGATCACTCAAGGTGTGAATGACTCTAATATTTTGTGAGCCAGACTCAGCAATAATATTAGGATGTTTCACTATAGGATGGAGTGAAATATGGGGGGGGGACATATGTGTAGGATTTCACCTGATGTGCCCATGGCCTCTCCCAAGGAGCGCCTAAGCCTACACCCTGGCTCGGTCTCATGCTCCAATAGTTTACCTTGTGACCAAGCACAAATTCAACATACAATTTTCTTAAAAACTATAATGGGACATCCAAATTTCTATGGGGTGGTCTATTAAAAACCATCAACCAGTGGTCCCAAAAGTGGTCATGTATTGCATCATTTGTGCACCATTTAATTGACAACTTGGGATTTTTAGGGTCTACTTTTAATCCGGATTTGGGATCCACAAAAAGGTTACATATATCATTTTTTTATAGAACTAGGTTCATAACTTGATCATAATCAAGCCCATCGTCAAACTCGGCGTGCATGGAATTACGCCAAAAAAGTGCAACAATATGTTTCTCTGCAAGTTTCTTTGTGTTTTCAATAATGGAGTTCAAAGTTGAAAACATGGGGTAAAATGTGGGGATATTGCCATGTGTAGACTAAAATCCTCTAAGCCGATTTAAATTTTCTCCTATAAGATCCTCTAAAGATCGAGGGTTCGGGATTGGTTGGTCTTCTAGAGGTGGGGGATTGTTTTTAGGTGGTTGCAGGTTATTTGGAGGTGGTTCCAAATTATTTGCGGGATCATTGGGAGGTTTTGTGATTGGTTTGAGTCCATCTCTGATTATAATAAAAACAAATATGCAATTATAACCAATTTTTTAAGAAATGATAAACAAAATCAATTAAACCCTAGTTTTTATAAAAAAACTACCAATTTGAATTAAAAAATAATAAATAATAAAAAAAAGTAAACAATTGAATGTACCTATTCAAATTGGCGACAAATATACAATTGAAGAAATACATATGAGATCCTCTATCAGATATGAGATAAAACCTTGATGTTTTTCATGTTTTCACAATGAAAACTAAGAAACATATCCCGCGACCTTAAATTAGTTTTACTGGAAAAAATTGGATATCCGATTTTATTGGATTTCTGATTTTAGATCAGATATCCAATTTTATTGGATTTCTGATTTTATATCGGATATATGATTAGGCTTTTGGTTTGTCCATGTGTACTGACACCCAAGCTTACTAAAAATTCAACATGCTTTTTATTGCATTTTTGGATGAGTGAAAAAAGCATTTTTTCACATTGCCACTTTTTGGCATACCATGATCCTGCACATACCCAGTCCTCTAAAGTAGAAAAAATTGAAGGACTAAGACCTAACTATTGATTTTCCAACTCACGAATTCTAAGTTCCTCAATTTTCCTAAAAGTTAGCTTAAATCTTCCCAAACCTCCTTGGGTGTTTTCAAGTTCTCAACAAGAAATACTAATTCAGGAGATAGATTTAAACATAAGAAACCAAATGCTTGGTCACACTTATTGAAAAACTTTCATTTTTCCTTAGATGCATTAGGTTATTTCTCTATTCCCAGTGTTACCCTAAATAAGCCTTTATTATTAAGTACAAGAATTACTTCAACTTTCACTCATGATAATTGAAAGGTATTAGGAGTTGTATAGTCACATTATAATGTATGCTTCTAGACTTAGATTTTTGCTTTATAGAATCCAAAAATGAAGAGCTTTAGAAACACAACAAATGTGAAGTAAAGAAATAACACAACGAAAAATAGCACTTCTTAAGGAAGTGTGAAAAATAGAAAACACACAATAACCCCTTTGATTATCTTTTTGTTACCCACTTGTTTTTGACACTTTATAGAAGGAGTGCTTTGTAACCAAACCCCAAAAAAACACTGAAAATGAAACTTTATAATGAGAGTGTGTGAGTGTGCCCATTGAATTCATGATGAAAACACATGCACTTTTGCAAAAAACAACACTCTATTTTGAGTTGCTGAGAAAAAGTAATGAACAGAGCACCAACTGATATGATGGTCCAATGTGCCTACCTTAGAGTGATCCTTGCACATGAGTTCAATACCCTTTTCTGGGTGACGAAGATGTACTATTTCAAATTAAAATATCCTTAATTTTCTCTGATACCAAGTAAATTTACATAATCAAATAGATATACAAAACAAGCACAATAACACAAATGGGAGCAAATTCAACTAGATCAATAAACTGGAGAAGAAAAGAACATATAGGAAGAGTGATTGGGTCAAATGAGTAGTCAAAACCAACACTGAATGGGTGGTGGTGAGTTTCCTCCTAGTAAACTAGCATGAGGTGTTGAAATAGAATCAACACCTCTCTAATCAAATCATAAATGATGACTTGTATGAACAAGTGTCAAATATACATGGATGACTAAGTAGGATTAATTAAGACTAAGTGTAGATAAATAAATATAAATACACTAGCAATATTTATTATTAAATCACACACTTCATCATCCTAAAGTGTGAAAAAGGAAAAAATCTATTCGTTGCAAGACATTTTCCCAAAATTGTTAAGGAAGATTTGAAAATTAAAATATAGTTTGGAGAATACCCTGGGGATTGATCTCCATCTCTCTTGGAAAGCTTTAATTGTTTTCATAGATCATGGATCTATTGCATGGATATGGAGTAGTTTTGGTCCCTATTTAAGCATGAAATATTATGGACTATAACAACCTTTTCTATGAAAGATGTGACACTTTTGACAATTGTCTTATCATATAGCAAAATAATTTATTCTAATCCTATATAGAAGTGTGAGTAATTAGTTGGGAAAATGTTTCTAGAGATGGATTCTTGAGTTTGCATTAGGTGCAAGTATGCATTTGAGTAGTGAAATCTATAGACAACCATCCCCTCAGACATCTGGTCCATCCTTGGCTTAACAACATTCCATAGGTTTTAGGGATGTCTACTATATGCACATCAATGTGCTCTTGTATCCTTAGATATGGAACCAATTGAATATGCATGTCTTTGAGCACGTTGATAACTTTGACTTCAATTTTATCTAGTTGTATTACTACTTTGTTGGTTACTTGGGGAACCATCCCCAGTTTTTGACAAATTGATAAGGGCACGACATTGCATGATGCTCCTGAATCAATCAATAAATTGTGTAAATTCTTCCCAAACATCCGCAAACTGAGTAGGAAAGGTGGTGCCTCCATCTTGTCTTTGACATCGCAGGAAAAGCCTCAAAAGTGTTGACATTGGATGTGGGTTCTCTTGTACTGCTAGTTGACAGACCTTGCTTTGAATGGTCCAAAGACTTTCAAAGGGATTCCTTTTGAGACAGACAACCTTGCAGGATTTCAAACATAGATATGTTTGCCTTGGTCTTCTTCAACTCTTTGACTGCACTATAATTGTCACTTGACCATGCTGCGCTCCTCTAACCAACAAATACTTTTGGGGGAGGAGTTGTAGGAGCATTTGGCCCTTTAGGAGACATGGGGTTGTTGCTAGCTTGAGGATCTAGGGGATTTGGTTGTTTACTAGGAGGTATGTTGTCAGTGAGAGGTTCTTTCCTACTTCGTAGATTATACAAATTCTGGTGGTCATTTTAAAAGGCATGTACTTCAGAGTATTCAGGTTCATCTTATTTCTGAAATGGTAACAAGAACTGGTGCAAAAAAACCCTAGATAATCTAAGTGTTTTTTTTGTCACTTATGGATTCTTTGAAGGTCCTATTGGCCTCTAGGTCAAGTTAGAAATAAAGTTTTCATGTTGGACAACCTTTGTAAGACCTAGTTCCAAGATTGGCATTCAATAAGCCCTTGGTCAACTATTGGTCAAATAAAGTCCAAAATCTTAAGGATAGGTTATTTTCTCATATTTTCATGTTTTATCATGTTTAGATCCATGTGGGATCATAAATTATAGGTTTGGACCAAGTTTGGTGACTTAGATTGAAAAGTTGCAAAATATTACAAAATTGCTAAAAAGTTGTCAAGCAACTTTTAAGCAACATTAGCAACTTTTGTCAAATGTTTTAAAATCCATTACCAAATGGCTAATTAGTTTAAAAATTGTATTTAACCATTGGTAATTCCTACATAATCCCTTATAGGCGGGTGGTAGGACAACTTTTTGTAATTCGCATTCAATATCAATAAAAATCAGTCATTTTCCTATAAATTTGAGAAACAGTGAATTGGTACAGAAGGTTGGGAATGAAAATCTGACATATTAAGGTATCCATATGAAGTATCTTCCATTTTCATTTGGTTTCATGTCCTAATATTTTTTACATCAAAATTTATTGCATTTTTACTCCTGCTTCTTGGTTTTTAGGCCCTAAATCAGGATTTCACCAAACAATTGTGTTTCCTTCTCGATTCCACCATGGGAACCTAATGCCCCTTGGTGGAATTCATGTATTGACAATGATATTTGAGATTATTCAGGTTTTTTTTGGTAACTTTCAGGGAGATGGGTTTGGTCTGATGCCCTAGGTGTACATGACCATGTGTGCACTAATCAAGCGATTGAGTACAGTCCACATAACTCACCATAAGAGATTCATCAAGACTTGAATTTGAGACTAATAAGTCCTTTTACATCCCTTCACATGATCCAAGTGTTGGATTGGGTCCTTTTTGTATATAAGGGGTACCTGTAGTGTATTTGGAGGCCTGATTAGCCCTATTTGGTTAGACAAAACATTGTGTCTTTCTATTTTCCTTTCACTTCCAAGAATTGATGCTTTGGTATAATCCCTTAGGACATAAAGGGTATCTGAATCAGTTTTTTTTTTGGAGGGTTATGTGGAATACTTTTATACTAAGCCCAAATTTCCATTTGAAGAGGCTACAAGCCTAGAAGGGGCTTATCATAGCAACCATGCCCAAATTAGTGTACATGGTGAGTAGCATCATTCGATCCTTGTCTTAGGGACCTAAATAGACCAAATCCTTGAACATAGGTCACCCCTGGTCCTTGGAGTCATTTCATGGGGAGTTGGTATCAAATTGGTGTAAGTTCCCAATAACCAACTATTGGGAGTTGGTGTTGAAGACTTGCTAGATCCTAGTGATTAGGTTGCCCTGCTTGGGATAGGTTGTGATAACCTAAATACAAGTCATTTCTGCACTTGTGATAAGTGTAGAGGCACTCTAACTCTTGGTGTTTGAAGATTTGAAGGACCAACAAGTCCTTTTGGGGCTTCTGACTATCCACTCTACATCAAGTGGTATCAGAGCATGTCTTCTCCTGAGGATGAAGAAATTCCTGCAAGGGTTACAAACATGGAACTTGCAAGGATAGTGAAAGAATAGAAGGAAGCAAATGCAGCCCTGACCAAGAGGCTTCAAGAACTTGAGAACAAGGCGGAGAGGGGAAGAGAAGACATGTCTAATGGTGAAGAAGGGAGTGAAGAGGAAGGTGACACTCCTGATCAGGATGAGAACATTCTTGCAGACCAAAGACCCCTCTTAGATGCCTTAAAGTCTATGGGGAGAAGAACCATGGAAGAGAAGTTGGACTTACCAACTTTCAATGGAAAGATGATTGCAGACTTGGCCTTAGATTAGATTGAGGCCTTGATAATATTCTTTGAGTATGAAGACATTTATGAGAAATAAAGAGTAAAGATGACAAAATCCAAGTTGAAGGGAGTATCCCTAACTTGGTGGAATTTCATCCAAAAAGAGAGGGTGAAGAATGGTAGAAGCATGATCACTCTATTGAGAAAGATGATATCATTGATAAAGGAGACATATGTACCTGAAAATTATGGGGTAAAACTCCATAGAAGGAAACAAAACCTACAACAAAAATACATGGATGAAGGCTCATTTACTGAGGAGTTCCTAAAACTATGCATGAAGACTAATGCATTAGAGAATGAGGAAGAAAAACTAGAAAGATACATGAATGGTCTCAAGGTGTCCATTCAATAATAAATAAGGATACATAGCCATACATCAATAAACAAATGTTATCAGATGGAAAAGGTAGAGGAGAAATGGAAAAGAAAGAAAGACTTAGGCATGGGAAAGAGAAATGATGGTGGAAAGATTTTTAGAGGAAGGGGTACCTCTTGGAATAGAGGACAATACAATGGAAACAACAAGACCCCTGACCAAGGCCAAGGAGAAAAAGAACATGGTGAATCCAACTTTAGAGGTAACTTTAGGGGAAGGATACCCTTCAATAGAGGAAGAGGTAGAGGAAATGGACCTCTGAAATGTTACTATTTCAACCAACTAGGATACCATGCAGGGAGATTCCCAGAGAAAAGAAATAACAAAAATCATGGAGAAAGGAGGACACAACTCATTCAAGAGGACAAACAAGAGGATGACACTAATCCAAGGGATTTAGAACCAGAGGAAGGATCATGTTTGATGATGAGGCAAGATTTCCTACAAGTACCACAAACCCATGAACCACCTCAAAGGAAGAGCCTCTTCAGGACAAAGATCAAGTGGCATAGCAAGGTATGTAATCTCCTTATTAATTCAGGCTCAACTAAAAATCTGGTGTCTCTTGAAATGGTCCAAAAAATAAACCCACCTAAGAAGCCACACCCCTTTCCCTACCATGTCTCTTGGCTAACCAAAGGTCAACAAACTCTAGTAACTGGACAAGCATGGGTAGAATTTTCTATAGTAGATTTCAAAGATAAAGTACTATGTGATGTAGTAAAAATGGATGCTTCCCACATCTTACTAGGGAGACCTTGGCAATATGATGTGGATGCCACACATCATTGTAGGAAGAACACCTACTCCATCACCAAGAATGGGGTGACATTTACCATGAAGCCCCTACCTGATGCTAAAATAGAGAAAGAACCTATTGTTATCACCATAGGAGAAAAGGAAATGTTTCAAGTATTGAAGGAACCTAAGACTGAAGGTTTTGTACTGATCTCTAAACCCAAGGATAGCATAAGATCTAATGATAAGGATCCCATACCAAATAAAGTCAAGGAACTGTTAACCAAATACAGTGATGTCACTACTAGTGACTTTACCACAAGCTTCCATCCCTTAAGAGAAATCAGTCATCAAATAGACCTAATACTTGGTTCTTCCTCACCTAATAAGGCTCCATATAAGATGGCACCCACTCAGCATGTAGAGATTACAAAACAAGTCAATGAACTATTAGAAAAAGGCTTAATCCAAAAAATTCTTAGCCCATGTGCAGTCCCATCTGTCCTTGCCCCTAAAAAGGATGGTAAATGGAGATTATGTACATATAGAAGAGCCATCAACAAAATTACTATAAGATACAGGTTCCCTATCCTGAGAATGGAGGATTTTCTTGATCAATTGGGAAATGCATGTTACTTCACATAAATTGATTTGAAATCAGGATACCACCAAATAAGGATAAAGCCAGGAGATGAATGGAAAACAACTTTTAAAACAACTGAAGGCCTTTTTGAGTGGTTGGTGATGCCATTTGGGTGGAGTAATACCCCAAGTACATTCATGAGACTCATGAATGAAATCTTTATTGATTATTGGAAAAAATTTTGTTATATATTTGGATGATATTCTAATATCCAGTCATAGCAGGGAAGAACATCTTGACCATGTTGAATAGGTTTTGAGGAGACTTCATCAGCACAAGTTAGTGATTAACTTGGAGAAGTGTATGTTTATAAAGAAGGAACTTGTGTTCCTAGGGTTTGTCATCTCACAAGGAACCCTAAAAATGGACCCTGAAAAGGTTGAAGCAATTTTCAACTGGCCTCCACCCAAGAACCAAGGTGATGTTAGAATTTTTCATGGTCTTGCAACTTTCTATAGGAAATTTATTAAGAAATTTAGTCATGTGTGTGCTCCCATGATGGAAACTATAAAGGGTGGTAAAAAGATAAGTTTTGTATGGACTAAAGAGGCCACAGATGCATTCCAATACCTAAAGAACAGAGTGTCCCAATATCCAATCCTAGTGCTTCCTGACTTCACTAAGGTATTCTTTGTTGAAACTAATGCAAGTAACTTGGAAATTGGTGCAGTCTTGAGCCAAGAAGGTAAGGTTGTGGCATTCTTTTCTGAAAATCTAAATGATTCCAACAAAAGATACTCTACTTATGATTTAGAACTCTATGCAATGGTGCAAGCACTGAAAAAATGGAGGCATTACTTACTCCCAAAAGAGTTTATTCTTTATACTAACAACCATGCATTGAGCTTCTTAAATACTTAGGAAAAACTTGGAGTCAAACACATCAAATGGATGGATCAATTGTAGGAATATACATTCAACATTAAGCACAAAAGGTGGTAGCAAACAAAGTGGTTTATGCCCTAAGCAGAAGGGTCAGTTTGGTTGAAGAAGTAAAACTTCAGAGTGTGGGGATTGACTCACTAAAACATTTCTATGCAGATGATCCATATTTTGGAGAAATTTTTGAGGTTTGCACCAAGATGATAGGTAAATATCACACTGATTTTTCTGATTTTCTAATTCAAAATGGATTCTTGTTCAAAGGGGCTCAACTATGCATACCTAGATGTTCCATGAGAACAAATATCATAAAATAAAAAACATTGTGGTGGCTTGGGAGGTCACTTTGGAATAGACAAAACAACATACCTAGTAAAAAGGAGTTACTTTTAGCCAAAAATGTGAAATGACGTCAAAAATTTCATAGAAACTTGTACCATTTGTCAGCAAGCCAAAGGTGTATCTACTAACCAAGGACTATACCAGCCTCTACCAATTCCCACTAGGCCATGGGAATCAATTTCAATGGATTTTGTGATGGGTTTGCCTAGAACCAAATAGGGTTTTGACAGTGTGTTTGTCATAGTGGATAGATTTAGCAAGATGGTCCACCTTTTTTCCCTGTAAATGCACAAATGATGAATCTCACATAGAACATCTCTTCTTCAAAGAAGTAGTCAGAATTCATGGCTTACCTCAAACAATAGTTTTAGACAGAGATGTTAAATTCCAAGGACATTTTTGGAGGACTCTTTTCAAAAAGCTTGGCACAAATCTGACCTATAGCTCTGCCAATCGCCCACAAACTGATGGGAAAAATGAAGTGGTCAATAGGTCACTTGGAAACCTCCTAAGCTGTCTTACAAAACAACATTCCCAAAGTTGGGAATTGATCTTACCTCAAGAGGATTTTGTATTCAATGATTCACTGAACATATCTACTAGAAAAACACCTTTTCAAACTATTTATGGACTTCACCCAAAAGGTCCATTAGATTTGGTGGAATTACCTTATGATTTTAGAGTTAGTGCACAAGGTGAAGAATTGGAAAAATTGATCACTAAAGTGTAGGCAAAAGTGAAAGAAACATTGCAAAAATCCACCATGAAATACAAAGCACAAGCAGATAAGAAAAGAAGAGAAATCCATTTCCAAATTGGAGATAAAGTATGGGCTTACCTAAGAAAGGAGCGACTACCCAAGGGAAGATATTCAAAGTTACATATGAAGAAAGTTGGGCCATGCACCATTCTCAAAAAGATGGGTGAAAATGCTTATGAAATATCTCTTCCTCCTACACTATCAATCTCTCCTATATTTAATATTGTAGATCTCACCCCTTACAAATGTATTTCAGATATGACCAATGTGCAAGATCCACAAAATGAGGAGGATGGGGACTATATCACAGATCTCCCACAAACCAAACCAGTGGAGTTGGAAATAGTTCTTGAGTCCAAGGTGCTGAAGAAAACAAGGAAAAAAAAGTATATGCAATACCTGGTCAAATGGAAAGGACTCCCTAAGATTGATGCTACCTAGATGATAGAGGAACAAATCAAACAACATGGCATCACTCTTGATCAGTTAACCTCAAGTGGGAACTTGAGTTCAAAACCTTATGGGGAGTATGGTCCAGGGGCACCCTAGATAATCTAAGTGTTTTTTTTGGAACTTATGGATTCCTGTAAGGTCCTAGTGGCCTCTAGGTCAAGTTATAAATAAAGGTTTCATAATGGACAACCTTTGTAAGACCTAGTTCCAATATTGGCATTTAATAAGCCCTTGGTCAACTATTGGTCAAATAATGTCCAAAACCTTAAGGATAGGTTATTTTATCATATTTTCATGTTTTATCATGTTTATATCCATGTGGGATCATAAGTTATAGGTTTGGACCAAGTTTGGTCACTTGGATTGAAAAGTTGCAAAATATTGCAAAATTGCTAAAAAATTGTCAAGCAACTTTTAAGCAACATTAGCAACTTTTGTCAAATGTTGTAAAATCCATTCCAAAATGGCTATTAGTTTAAAAATTGGATGTAACCATTGGTAGTTCCTATATAAGCCCTTATAGGCAGGTGGTAGGACAACTTTTTGTAATTGGCATTCAAAATCAATAAAAATCAACCATTTTCCTGCAAATTTGAGAAACAGTGAATTGGTACAGATAGGTACAGAAGGATGGGAATGAAAGTATGAAAGATTAAGGTATCTCTATTAAGTATCTTCCATTTTAATTTGGTTTCATTTCCTAATCTTCTGTACATCAAAAGTTATTACATTTTTACTCCCGCTTCTTGGTTTTTAGGCCCTAAATCAGGATTTCACCAAACAATTGTGTTTCCTTCTCGATTCCATCATGGGAACCTAATGCCCCTTGGTGGAATTCATGTATTGACCATGATATTTGAGATTATGCAGGTTTGGTTTGGTAAATTGCAGGGAGATGGGTTTGGCCTGATGCCCTAGGTGTACATGACCATGTGTGCACCAATCAAGCGATTGAGTATAGTCCACATAACTCACCATAGGAGATTCATCAAGAAATAAATTTGAGACTAATAAGCCCTTTTGCATCCCTTCACATGATCCAAGTGTTGGATTGGGTCCTTTTTGTATGGAAGGGGTACCTGTAGTGTATTTGGAGGCCTGATTAGCCCTATTTGGTTAGACAAAACATTGTGTCTTTTTGTTTTCCTTTCACTTCCAAGAATTGGTACTTTGGTATAATCCCTTAGGACATAAAGGTATCTGAATCAGTTTTTTTTTTGGAGGGTTATGTGGAATACTTTTTTACTAAGCCCAAATGTCCATTTGAAAAGGCTACAAGCCTAGAAGGGGCTTATCATAGCAACCATGCCCAAATTAGTGTACATGGTGAGTAGGATCATTGGATCCTTGTCTTAGGGACCTAAATAGACCAAATCCTTGAACACAGGTCACCCCTGGTCCTTGGAGTCATTTCATGGGGAGTTGGAATCAAATTGGTGTAAGTGCTTAGTAACTAATTATTGGGAGTTGGTATTGAAGACTTTCTAGAGCCTAGTGATTAGGTTTCCCTGCTTGGGATAGGTTGTGATAACCTAAATACAAGTCATTTCTGCACTTGTGATAAGTGTAGAGGCACTCTAACTCTTGGTGTTTGAAGATTTGAAGGACCAACTAGTCCTTTTGGGGCTTCTGATTGTCCACTTTTGATGCAGGAGCATCATATGCTCATCACAGGGATCTTCGAGATCTAGGGCATTCCAGTGGACATGGAGCATCTTATAAGATCAATTGGTAAATCCTTCAACCAATCATGGCATTTGAAAGCATAAAAAGTCATAATTTTGTATGATGCCTTGATGGCCTGCAATGTTGAAAAGTTGTAATTGATCCATGGAATAGGATCTAGGGGTTGTCTAGGGTAGAGAAGTCAATTCATAGGGTCTATTATGATTTCATAATAATATCAAGTCCTTTCAAAGGTTGAAACATTCAATAAGTCCCTTAAAACATAGTTATTGCTTTAGAAAATTCAAATTTTGAATACAAACGGTTAGGAGGTCATTTTGGAGGGAAACTCCATAATTTGAATTTTGTTAAGAGTTAGAAAATTTAATCACTTGGATTCGGTTGAGAGGAAGGTTAACTACCTCCTAAAGTTATAAATATGTCATGGTACGGCCTGTACCTCAGCATTGTACGGACTGTTTCTATAAAATTGAATAAAAATGCTTTGTTTTAATAGACATTGACAGGAATTTCGAATTTATTGTTTATCTTTTGCATTGGAAGA
>MU227442.1:1321369-1349970 GCA_018584345.1 Thuja plicata | reverse complement strand
CATGGTGTTTGCAGACCTGTTCTGATGTAAAGATCAAAGATTTGAATCCAATTTTGTAAGTGATCTGTTCAAATACATTTAGTGCTGACTGTTACAGGCAGATTAGTGACAGTTGTGAAGTTTTTTTCATTTAATCATGGTCATTCCATGAAATGTCTTATGTTTCTTCATGGACTGGAAATTATCTAACATGTATAACTATTTCTAATCCTTGAATGACAATCTAACTGTAATTATTGGTGGCCACCAAGCATTTAAAGGTGAAAATAAGAGGAAAATTGAGGGGACAGTCTTATAGAGAGTGATTTGTCTTAAGGAGGGCAGTGTTTGAGTTTTGATTCATGGTTTTGATGTTGAAACATTAATGTCTGCACCTTGAATTGTTCAGAAAGGTCTTTGCACGTGTGAGATTGATGATGCCCTAGAAACAAGGGTTTGAAAGGGATGAATTGGGGCTTTTGGGTTTAATGAAGCCATAGAATAAAATTGAGTGTGGATTTGTCTAATTGAAGAAATTTAAGAAGCCTATGCAAGCTTTGGAGTCCATACATTAAGTATTAATATATGTTTCTTTGTAAATGCATCATTGATTCAATGGTTGAAAACAGGGTCACTATGAAGAATTTTTGCTAATTGCCAAAGGAAGCTTATCCAAGTTTTGCATATGTGTTGTAAAAGTATGAGGAGTGTCTGAAAGTGTGATTTATTCCAAGGGTCTTTTGGTAAAAACAAAATTTATTCATGTTTTTGTCTTGCTGCTGTCACAGAGTTGCAATTTTGCATTGACAACATTTGGCTACATTGTGCATTTTGGCCTAAAAGGTGTTGAAACTGAAAAGTGTTGTTTGGAACATGTCATATATGCTAAAAAAAACCTATTGAAGCCTTGAAACCTCTTAGAGTTGACTATTTGTGAATTTTTCATATCAGGACCTAGAAGGGTCACTTGGAACACATTTACACTTTTGCTCATTTTGGGTTGTTTCATGGTTCATCACCCTGATCTCTGCATCAACTTTGCAACATGAACTCTTCTTCTCTTGGGTATGTATCTGAACCTTCTCCATTTCTACACTCGTAGGAAGCAAACATCATGGCATTGAACTAAATGGGTGGCTCATTGAGATTCTGAGTATGATGGTTATAGGAGTTTCCTCTGTATCCTTCATGGCCTTGGTATGAGTTTGGAGCCCCAAAAAAATTTGCTTCTGAAGCTTCATATGTGTTTGCATTATCCACGGGGATGCTACCATTGTTTGGTCTGGTGTGCCATGGCCTATTGGGCCTCTGCTGCCTGAATGGTTTCTCTTGTGTATTGTTGTTGTTGTAGGTATTGAAACCACAATTCAGATTCTAAGAATAGGTATTTGGACCAACAGATGTCCGTTGGTATCCACCTTGGTTTTGGGATGGATTTATCTTCATCCTAGTGAGCTCACTTGTGAGTTGTGACAAGGTTTTCTTCATGACATCTAGCTCGAAAGCCATGAGAGTATCATGTTTAGTTTGGGGCATAACTCTTTCCTCTACAAATGCTTCCATATGAGCTTCGTAGCCTAGGTAGGTGATGGATTGTGGTAGGGCTGCAAATTTTTGTAGTGGAATTGGATTCATTGATGACATGTGGGTGACCAGAGTTTGACTATTTTCTACAAATGGATGTGGGGCAGCGGTGTTGTTAGCAATGGGCATGGCTGCAAAGTTCCCTTCTTGTAGATCCATTTGCTGTGTAAATGTAATGGCCTCATTGTACACCTTTTCCACTGTGTCTCTATCTGTAGGGGGAAATCTTCTTAGGAAAATTGAGGTTAAGGGGTCCAAAGCTTTAAGATAAACTTGTATGATAGCTTCCTCTGTTATGGTGTAAGGAGCTTCCAACTTTTCATGCATTTTATGGAAGTGATGGTTGAACATGGCAATGGGCTCCTTAGGCTCTTTTCTTGTTGTAATGAATTGGTGGTGTATTGCAGTTGGATCCACATACAATTTGAATTGGTTGAGAAATTTGGTTTCAAATTCATTCCATGTAGAGATAGATCCCCTTGGTAAATTAAGGTACCAGTTGTATGTAAACTCTCCCAAAGTGTAAGGGAAAAGATGACATACAATGTCCTGGTGGGCAATCTCCTTGCGGTTGCAAATTTCTTTGAAGGCACGAATGTGCTCTTCTACTGTTCTTTTTTTTCCATATATGAAACATGTGCAAAACCTCTCCAGATTCTTGGGCATCTCATGGAGCTGTCTAAAAAAATTCAATGGTGAACTTTGTGCATTGGCGAAGAAAGCCATTAGATGAGGTTGTTGAAAACTCTAATTTTGCAAGTTCTGATTTTGATCTATGGCTGTGATGTATGATTGTTTTCCAAGAAGATTTTGTGAGTCGATGGGATGGTGAGAGGAGTTCTCTCTTGTTTTCCCTTTGTCGCTGTGAGGTCGATGATGGTGAGTGAGTTCAATGAAATTGCTTCTTTTTGGAGATGATCTAATCACTCACTCGAACTGATCCGGAGAAAAGGATCCATTGTTTTCCAACTTTTCATTCTTGAGGCCCTCCTTCTAGGGCCACTTCTATTGAGTGTTATTTTTACACAAGCCAACTTGCTAGGATCTCAAGATTCAATTTTATGTCTTCAAAGAATAATGAATTTATTCCCAAGGTTCTCCAAGGTTGGGTCACAACCTGCTTGGTTACTTAGTTGAAGATAAATTTGAATTTTCATGAGAAGGCCTTTGTGGGTATGTTCAAGATATCAAACTACAAAATAAACTTTAGTACTATTTTTGGGGTTTTCTGTTTTGACAAGATTTTCAATTAAAAATAAAATTTTGTATTTCAAGATGATTACTTTCAGATTTAAGACAGAATTCAAAGGAGCAAGGTAATAGGAAATAATAAAATTATTGAAACACAATCCTATAGACATAAGATACTATAAACCCTTCCCTACAAATTGAATGATGGAGAGATTTGGAACAAACCCAAGAGGTACAAAACAGACAAAGTCACAATTCTATACCCAATGGATGCAACCATTTGGAAAGAAGATGAATTACCTCGTGCAAGATATACAAAATCTATCAAATTGTGAATCCACCAAGATGTGCGCACCTACGAGATGGATTTATCATTAAGCCTAAGAGATTATCCCTTCCACACATTCATCCCAGCAAGGTAGACAGACAATAGTAAACTCCAACTACAGTAAACTCAATTTCAAAACACAACAAAACAAAAGGCTCTTTGAAAATAATGAATAATGTATGCATACATTCACCAATTTGCATAAATGGAAGAAATTAACACACCACGAATGAAGCACCAAATGTAGATCTTTATTGCATTAAC
The DNA here is from genome assembly GCA_018584345.1 of Thuja plicata. Taxonomy (NCBI): domain Eukaryota; kingdom Viridiplantae; phylum Streptophyta; class Pinopsida; order Cupressales; family Cupressaceae; genus Thuja; species Thuja plicata. Next base: position 1,346,624 of record MU227442.1, on the reverse strand, counting down.
AATCTGATCCCATTACATTGATTTGATTAAAATATATAGAGTTTTTGATCTACCAACTCTGAATGCCAAAATTAGGGCATAAGAGAGTCTAAATTTATGAAAATAAACTAAAACTAAAGATTTTCTAAAAAGAAACTATTGTTCACTGATACTGAATAGATTACATGGATTTTAAATCCATTTACAATCAATTTTTCCATGCAAGAAGGATCAAACTCGTCAAGAAAAGAAAGAGAAATAATATAGGGTTTCTTCTGTGAATTGGAGTCTTCTTCTTGATTCTCAGAGTTCTTCCTTGGAATCTTCATCTGGAGGTTCTTCTTGCAGTGGGAACTTTTAGGGGAGCCTTAGTCCTTCCAAAATGAACTCAAGTTAATCATCAATTTGATCTATGGTTCAACTGCCATGCAAAAAGGTGATCTCGCTAGAAACACTCAGAATTTTTGCCCCCGACCTCTACTCCAAAGTTTTAAATGCCCAAAATTTGCTAAGTGTCGAACCACCCTAAAGGTATAAAATTTTTGACACTTTCAGAGGCCAAAAGGCTGAAAAATATGGAAGGCCAAAATGCCAAAAAACTGGGAGGCCAAAAATCTGAAAAACTAGGAGGCCGAAAGGCCAAAGGAAACATTGTTTGAGGGGGCCAAAAGGCTAAAAGGCCGAAAGGTCAAAACCTGCCTTTGGAGAAAATTGCTAAGTGCTGAGACTCTCCTCCTTGAAATGCTTAAGGGGTCTGAGGATTCAGTTTAGGAATACTTTTGGATGTGCATCCCAGAGTCTCTATTTGATCTCCTGAACTTCCTCGTAGTTTATCTCCTTTTTTACCTTATTGACCTTTCATTCTTGCTTCTCTTTAAATATAGTCAATTTGAAAGCAAAGAACTGGATCTCTTCTTCATGTTCTGACATCCTTAACATATCTTCCTTCTAGTAGAACAACTGTTGTAAGGCTTCCTTGGTACTGATACCTGCCAGAATATCCCTGAACTGTTGGACCACTTATTTTCATGTCTATAAGATATGTTTATCTTCATCTCGGTATAGGTCGAGGCTAATTCCTGTGAAGAAAACATCTATTTCTTCTACCCACTCCAAGACCTCTTTTTTCTTTTCCAATATGGAGGCTTGACATTTCTTATAAACCTTAATGATTTTGGCCATCCGTTTGATCCAGGTCTTGAAGTTGTTGAGCTCTTCACCTTCATATATTTTTACCAATACCTGGAAACATTGTTTCCTGATTATTTCTAGGTCTTGGAGGGAAAATTTCCATTTGTCTATCTCAGAATCCAGACTGCCTTCATTCTCCATCAAGTCTATTAAATTTGTAGCTTCAACCAAAATGACCCTGTAGGGCTCATATATCTATTCGATTGCCTCTTCTCTGTACTGCTCAAAATCTCCTTTCCAATCTGCTCTTGCTTGGACAAAGGATGGGGTCAAACCTACCGACAATTCTGGGGTGTTCCTTTTTTCTAGTACTTCCTGTAATGAGGCCTCTGGGCAACTTGGGTCAATAGGGAAAAACATCTTGTGGGTGAACTTCTTCAAAGCTTCATTCTATTATGTCAAGGATTTTATGGTTTCCTCATCCTTACTCATGAACCCAAGAGCATGATTAAGCCCTAAGGCTGCTAGTGTTTTTCTCCCTTCCCTGGTGGGCTCCCCCAGATCTACCTCTTCAAATGTGTAATATTCTGGAGTCACTTGTGTTTGAGAGGTGCTAGTAGAAGAAATTTCAACTTGTGCCTTCCAGCGACCCCTAGTGTCTTGGGTAACATAGGATATTGTTCGTCCTGGTAATGTGACCCCTATTTCGTGGAAGGATTTCCCTAAAGATGCCATATTTGTATCTTCCCCCTCATCCTCATCTATATAAGTTCTCTTCCTCAACTAAATCTCTTTAGTGAACTAGGTAGGTTTACTAAATGCAGTGACTAGGTCATATGGGGCAACATGAAGGATTGAATCCAAGTTTTGGGATCCCGGGGTTACTTCTTTATCTGACCCTTCTTCTTGTTCCTTTCCTATTCACCCTATCCCTCATTCACTCCTTCTCCATGTCCTTCTCCTTCTGCCCTTCCCTCTTCTACCTTTTCTTCTTCTACTACCTTATCTTGTTTTTCCTTGTCTTGGTCTTCATCTCTTAAGGAGTTGATCAACACTTCTGTATCAAGACCGGTCATGGCTTTTAGTGTGGTTCTGAAAGGTGACATGAATTTTGCACTTACTGAATCTCCAAGGGTTGGGATGGAGCAAGGCAAAGAGACTGATGGTGGTGGAGTAGGTGTGGGAAGAGTTGGAATGGGAAGTGAGAAAGTAGTAGTTGGAGGTAGAGTTGGTGTTGGAGTTGGGAGAAACGGTGGTGGAGTAGGAACTGGAGGCGGGAGATTAGTTGGTGGAGTAGGAATGTGAAGTAGTGGAGTGGTAGCATGAGCCTCTCCTATGGCCTTATCCCCTTTTAGGTCTTGGGCTATTGGGACATCTTGATTTCTAGGCCCTTGGTCTGTGTTAGAGCTCACCTCTATGATAGGTGTGTTAGGCACTGGATTGGTGAACTGAGTGGGAGGTGGAGTTAGGGTTACCTGGGGCTGGAAGAGGGAAAAAGCTCCCATCATACCTCATTGCATAATCTGAGGTGTCTTGACCTTGGTCCAAAAATCCCTCTAGACCTTCAAATTTAGATATCTGGAATTAATCTAATCCTAAGGCCTCCAAAGGATTGTCTTGCTCCTTAGGGTCGTCTTTATGTTTCTTGGTAGTTTCCTTTTCCTTCCTCTTTTGGGATCTTGTCCTTTTGACTAGAGATACTTCTTCCTCTTCTTCTAGTTCTTCCTGCAAGGTTTCTAGTTGGGGAGATGTAGAATCTCTCTTCCTTTTATACATTTTCTTACCCTTTTTGGTAGTAGGAGGAGATTGGAAAGAAGTGAAAGGACCTTCATCTTATGGGGCCTGTGATGATTGCACTGGAGGATCTATTTTTCTAGTCATCCTAGTCTTTGGAGATTTGTGCCTTGGATTTTACCCATACTCTACCACATGTTCATGGCCATAAACCATGCTTGGCTTTTGTGGTGGCGCTTTCTTATATTGTGGCACTGTATTTTTCTCCCCACATTGTTTATCTTCCTTCTTGGGTGGATCCATTAATATCTTCACCGAGATTGGATCCATCATATAAGGCCTTTGGATCCAAGTTTTAGTTGTCTAGAGAACATGCCTAGCTTGGAACTCAATGTCATCGTTCTCATCTTTTTCAACTTTTACATTCATGATGGGCCTGTCATATATCTTATCCAAAGTGTAAATCACCTCTAATACCTTGTCTGAATCCTTCTCCCAAACCTTCGGAGGAATTAGGGTCTTCAAAGTATCATGTGCAAGGGTAAGGGACTACCTTGATCATCTACACAATTGACCTAGTGATCTTCAAGATGCGGTTCATGGATATAGAACCTGTCGATGATGTGGCTGTATGTACCTATTGGGTTGAACCTGGGCTGAACTATTTTGTAAAGCTGCAGTGGGAATTCATCCCATTCGAAGGCCAAGGATTTTCAAACCTTCATATCTTGTAAAGTGTATGGGCCCAAAAGAATAGGGAAGTCCCAGCAATGTTTCTTCTTTTGCTTTATATTCTCATAGGCATCAGCTAGTTGTTTGGCCATTTCCAAAGTGATTGTCCAATCAGATGGATATCTAGGTAACTTCTTAGGCTTCAAAGTAGATCCTGCCTCCCGGGTGTATATGAATGTCTTATATTGTATGTAGTATGCCCAATGGCCCTCACCTTGGCGGCTGCTTCCTTTGACATCCTCTTCACAAAATCACCTTCAATGGATCAGATGATTGCGAAGATGAAAGCATCATTGACTATCCTGTAATTAGGGCTATCTTCTAACATGTTTGTCCTTTTCATCAGCTTTAGGTATACAACATGGGGCTAAGCGTTTGGATAATTTATGTTCCCCCTCTTGGTGAGTCCTAGGTAGTTTTCTTGTGCTGCCAATAAGTACACCACGTAGGTAGTCATATATAATTTAGGGTTGTGGTTTACTAAAACTAGCTGTTCATCTAACCTGTCACTAATGATGGTCCCCCAATCAAAACTGGACATACAACCTCTTATCTTCTCTATTGGGAGGATCATCCAATTCTCTAGCTGGATAGTCTGAGGTAATCCATATACCCAGCTTAGTAGTTTTATTGCTGTCTGGATATCGTCTTTCATGTACCCCCTCCTGAGGTCTATCTTATCTAGTTTAATTTTTGGGGAGAGGTTGCTCAAGGTAGTTTTTATTGACAATGTCATATGCCTCTTCCCCTTTGTTGTTGAACCATTTGTTTCCTTTCTTCATGAAAAAGTTATAGAACTTGTCTATGCCTTTGTGTAGGTGGAAGACCTCTTGTATGATATCTGGTCTAATGTCTAGTACCACATGTCCCTCTGTATTTTGGACCACCCTTTTATCTGAGTTCTATTGGTTCGCCAAGGTCATGATCAGCTCGGATGATGTGACAACCACTGGGTGGGCTGCTGCGTTGACTAGTTCTGACAGGACTAGTGAGGTGTAGTCCTCAGATCTCCTAGCTGGTTGGGAACACATCATAAGGAACTGATCCCAATCTACATTTCTGATATCAGTATCAATGATCTCAATGTGTTTGCTTCCAATCTTTGAAGGGGGAGTGTTCCCCTTGTATAAGTACTTCATTGGTGATGCAGTTTGTTTCTCATGCATTTTTGCAAGGAAATATGCAAGTATTAGTGTTTTATTTGAAGAAGCCACTAAAAAAATAGGAAAGAACTGATTAATCTAGGAAAATAGAAGTAAAAAGCTCTTTAAGTAGCCAAAAATGCAGATTTCACACTTCCGGCCTTTTTAGGATTTCGGACACCAAAAAATGTTTCAGAGTCTGAAAGGGCTGAAAGAGAGAAAGAGCATTCATTGATGAGGAGTGAGACCTATTAGAATTTTTGGTGTGTGAAAGTCTGAAAGGGTTCTTTGGATGACGAAAGTTTGAACGGGCTCTCAGACTCCAAAATTTTGAAATCCGCAAGGTAGACAACATCCTCTGTGATTCAGACTTGTCAGCATTTTGAATGTCTTGGAGGTTTGAAATGCCGAAAAGGTTGAATCTCCAAGGAGCACTTGGGCGAGAGACCTGACCCAGTTTTTGGCCTTTCGAAGGCTGTAAACCTACGACAAAGGTCATGATAGAAGAAAAAATGAAAAATATGAAGAGGGCAAACACAAAAGATGCTAAGAACTAACGAGACAAGGAGAAGCATCCCCCACAAGGCCAAGGGTGTAAAGAAAACCCTAAAGATTTGGGGGGAGGTGCACAAAACTAAACAAACCCTAGAACACAAAAAAAAACCTAAACCTAACATCACAAAACAAGGAAAATGGTGAGCAAACCTACCTCGAGAGCTAGGAGTGGAAGATGAGAGGCAAGAGGTCACAGATGCAGAGAAAAAACCCAATAGGAGTGAAATCAATGAAGTTGAAAATTCACGAGGAGCTCAAAAGATGCCAAAAATCAAAAGCAAAGTGAATGTCATTTTAGGGCCTTAAGCCCTTATAGTCTGCAGGGGGACATCAGCACTTTTGGTGTTTCGGCGTCTGAAACACCAAAAGTTTGTAGGTAGCTAATTTTGGCCTTTCAGTGGTTTCGGAGGCTGAAAACACCAAAATTCCATAGGTAGATACTTTGGACCTTTCAGTGGTTTTAGAGGCCAAAAACATTGAAAGTGCTGAGCATTGGCCTTTCAGCCATTTTAGTATTTTGGAGGACTTGAGGTTCTCCAAAATTCTGAAAGGGCGAAAAGGCCAAAAAAGTGTCTTGGCTTTGTTCAACAGGCTGATAATGAGACCCATTTACAAGGGACTAGGATAGGGGGCAGACTCAAAATGCCAAAAGACACCAAAAAAGGGGGGTCCACATGGCTAGAGGACCAAAATGGGTATGTGTCGTGGACCCACAACACATATGTCTTTGTTTCTAGCCATTAAACAAGTAGTGTTTATATCATCAATATAGAATAGGTTACCTTTTGTCTATTCACCAATTCTGATCAACCTTCCTGATTCATTAAAGATATTTTCCTTCTTATTCTCAAATGCTACTTGATGACTTGTGTTATTTAGCTGTCAAACACTCAATAGATTATAATTAAGTCCTTTAACCAGTATGCATTTTCACATTTGATCAGGTTATTCAACATTATGGTTCCTTTACCCTCAACTGGACAAGGTGAGTCATTAACCATTCTTACTGATCCACCATTGTAATACTCAAAAGTATCAAAAAATTTTTTATCACCAGTCATGTGGTGAGTGTAGCCACTATCTATAATCTAGACATCATTCTTACTAACCTTAGATATGAGTGCAGTCTCTACATACCTTTCTTCTTCATCTGAATCATCCTTCATGGCTACAAATACCATCTCAATGTCTTCATAAGATTCGGTGTCAGTATCTCTAGCTTTGTTCTCAACCAAGTAACAAGCTTTCTTCCCTTTTTCCTTGTAGTATTGGGTATCTCTTCTATCAGATTTTCAGTTGCTTCAGTAATCTATGTTGTCACTTCTATCAAACTTCTTTTCATATGATCTATCATTACTTCTGTCATCTTTTCTTCTGTTAGGACATCTAGCAGCAAAGTGTCCAATCTCTTTACAATTAAAATGTACAAGTGGTAATTTACCTTTGTATCTACCTTTGCCTCTCTACAATCTTCTAGCCATTAGTGCTTCAATCTCATCAAGATCTTGGTCATCACTATCACTTTCACTATCATTTCTCATAGTGTGTTTATGACTTGAATTACTTATTTTCAAAGAAGATTTGAATGCAGAATCAATAGATGGTAAGACACTGTTATCAAAGTTATTCATCTCAAATGAAATCATTCTACCAACCAAACTATCTAGAGTGACATTATTTTTTTCTATTGCTCGCATTTCTTGTATAGAAGATACTCTAATAGCATATACAGGCAGTAATGTTCTTATGATTTTACTTACCACTGTCTGTTCTTCAAGTATGTCTCCAACTCCTCAGATAACATTGACTAGCTCTTTTATTCTGCAACTGTACTGAGTGATATTTTCTCCTTCTTTCATTCTTAGGTCATCAAATTTACCTCTTAGGATTTTTTCCTTAGCTCTTAGTACATTAGCATCTCCTCATGTACCAACTTAAATTTATCCCAAATTTTCTTTGCAGAGGTGCATGTTTTGACATCTTCAAATTCAACATCAGAGAGTGAGGAAGCAAGATCTATCATCATAGAATTATGCTCATTCTTTTCTCTTAATTTCTCAAGTGTGTGAGGTCCTGTAGGAAACACATATTCAGTATCCAAGTATTGAGTAACATCATTTCCAATACCTGATAGGTGGAATCTTATCCTGCTTTGCCATGATGCAAAGTTGTCATTTTTCAACTTCGACACATCTCGTTTGCTCATCTTGTGATCTTTTACTTAGGTCTTGAAACCTTCCTTTTAAGCACACAAGCTCTAATACCAATTGTTAGAATAACTGAGAGGGGGGGTGTGAATCAGTGGCCTAAAAAAAATTCCAATAAATTAGCCCAAAAACTTATTACCACAATTATAAGCCTCTAGTTATCTTCATTCCTACAAGATGGATTCCTTTATATAATCAAATCAAATAAATAATACTCAGAGTTCACTGTTAAACCTTATTCTTACTGTTTACCAATTAGAAGTCTTTTATTTACCGAAATGCAGTAAATAACTTAGTGTATACCGATCAATCCAGATTAGTTATGTGTAATGCAAAACACTAAACTAATGACTCATAAACACATTGACACATGAATTTTTAATGTGGAAACCATGTTAAGAAAAAACAATAGTTGGGACTGGTAACCCAAAATTTTCACTCTTCTGAAGTGAGCTCGGTGAAGATCCAACCTTGTTAAAGGTTACAAACACACTGTTAGGTGTGACCTTGTTAGAGGATTTAAATAGAATAGTTTGTCACTTAATATCTAGCATCTCTATGCTATCTTTAATGACCAAACCATTTGTAGTTCTTCACTTGATATCTAGAATCTCTATGCTATCTTCATGACCAAACCTTTTGATACTCCTTAGGATGTATCTCAATATATAAAGGATTGTTACATCCTACTCGGTTAAGAGACTTTCTAAGCCAATGGTTAAATTGAAACAACAAATGATCTGTTCACATATACAACTATACTTTGCAGATTTTCAGATCTATTATAAGCTCATAATACCTTTATGGTCAATGTATCTTTTCAATACCTTTTTTTCCACTTATTTCTGCTCGGTGATGTTGTGCTTCTCTGTTGCTTGGTGTCTGCAAAATTAGGTTTGTTCTTCAACTCGATTGATCAGGACTGTATGAAGTTGTTCTTCACCAGTATCTCTTCAACATCCTCTTCTCTATTCACTCCCCCTAATTCATAATGAATTATCTTGTCTCTTTATAGACATGATTTCAACATTTCTCAGTCCTTGATTTTCTTATTCTTGGCGAGATCTGCAATTCTAGCCAATATTTCTTTAAAACTATACTTCAATTTTATCCCATAGATTTCTCTTAGAAATCTAGAATAAAACAGCTTTAAATATCTAGCTTATCTCTGGCTTTAACTTTTTGATGAAAAAAATATTAACAACCAGTTAAATCCTTTAGCTCTTTCCAACTAAGTCTTTTGACATTTATGAACTTCAGTTCTTTTCGGTGTTTTAACTCTTTGTTAGCTCAGTCAACACTTTATTTCTCCTTAGGCATCTCCGTCGGGGTTGTCTGTCTGTCAAGTAACACTGTGTTTCTACTCTTCGGTAATGCTTGCTTGGGTTTCATGCTTGAGTATCACTGTGACTTTCCTCTCGGGGTTCTCTATCCTCTTGGGTGCACTGCCCATCGGTGTTTGTTGTCACTTAGTGCATACTGAACTTTTATGCATTACTGATAGAATAACATTAATCTTTCTGGTTCTCTGAAGTATTTGAAACTTTGTATATAACCAATCAGATTATATCAAGTTGACATCAATGACAATATAATACATTAACTGATTTAATGTCTTGCATTAAATTTCTGCAGCTTGGTGATCATCAAATTAACATCTTTAAACATTCAATCAGTTATAGTTCATCACAAAGTGCCACAATTGAATGTCTACTCAAATTGTCTACAACCTTACTAGTGCTCCCCTTCTTGTTGTAACAAATTCATGTAGTTCTAACTATTCAAAACACAAAAAAAAATTTAAGTACATCAAAAATTCACATAAACAAATTGTGCAATTCCCTTTTCACAATAGGAACAAAAACACATTAAACTTATTGTAGACAAGAATTGTGGGAAAAAATTAAATGAGTGGTCCTACTATAATGGTTTAAACTTTTTTGGCCAAACTTGATAAAGAAATTAACATTTTGCACTAGTTAATCACTTTCTAACACCTATAACAACTAAACTAAAGTAGAATAATAATTTGTGAGTGTCTTTCTTGTAGATCCTAAATTAAATATATATTTAAAACATAGAATAAATTGATAATATTTTTATGTAACTTTTTATAACTTTTTTAAATAAAAAACTAACACTTTTCAGAGTGACATTTATGTCGTCATGAATAACATTTTTTATAGAAAGGATAAAATTCTAATTTAAAAATGTAAATTTATCACACCAATACCTAGTGTGTTAGTCATTTCATAATTTGTTGATGCAGATATGTTTTTAGTTAAATTTTGAAGTCAAAGTAATTATTTGTATGTCATCATGCATATCTCTTTTTGTATACATTTGAATTATCTTCTGTTTTTTATTGGTATCTTCTCCTTTTTTGTTGGAATGAAGATATCAATACCTAGGAAAAATATATCTTTGAAAATTATTTTTCTCTATTTCCTCTTTTTCTACATGTGTAAAACAAAGACCTTATATTTAATCATGTGAAAAACCTACATTTATAAGAAATAAAAAATAAATATATTAATAAAATTAAATATTAATAAAATTAAATATTAATAAATTATTATTTTTGGAAAGTTTTAAAAAGGGTTGCATACACAAAAAATATTTATATTAAATGAATTCATTTGATCCTCCAAAAGGTAAAGTAATTTAAGTTATTTTTATCAACATTTTGATAGGTGCAAAGGAGACTCCATTGTACGTATGATTTAAGACTAGAGAGGTTCTACACAAAAAGTTTTGATCCAAGAGTATTTGACCTAACCCCTTTTAATTAAAATCATTCAAATGAAACTTCTAAAGGCTTAATTATTGTATTTTCTAAAAATACATGATTTCAAGAAAAAAAACATGCCGTCACAAGTTTGTAACTCATTATTGTGGAATCAAGATCAACTTTTCTTTTTATTTTCATATAAAAATATAAAACAATTATCCAAATACATTTTCAAGTGTACATTTCAAAAATCATATCTCAATAATATAATAAATACTTAACATAGGTCATCTCAGATGGGTGATAAAATATAATAATGATACAATGCCTTGTGAAACATAAATTTTGTCTTAATAATCTAAGTCTTCAATATTCAACTAGAAGAGGAATAACATAATCCAAGTTATTTTCTTATAAACACTAACTAGTCATCTCCTACACACCTTCTTGTTGGGATAATGGAAAGGATGTGTACTGAGAGGGGAGTGGTGAATCAGTACCCTTAAAATTTTTTGATAAAATCTTGTTAACATTGTTCTTCATTAACCGATTGAGTAGATTCGCATATACCAAACATGTAGTATCAATGCTAAAATGTAAATGCATGTAAAGTAAATAATAAACATACATAAGATTAAGTACTCATGACACTAGTATTTTGGTATCGCAGAAAAGCCCTGTAGGAAGGTAAAAACTACGGTGGGGATGAGACCCACAAAACTTCACTATTGTAGAAATAAAGTTAACCTGTTAAAGCTTTACAAAATGATCACTTTTGATGATCTTACCCTGTTAGGAGTAACAATAAGACCGATTAGATCTACCTCGTGTGAGGAATTTGCAACACAATCTATGTGTGCACTCGGTTAAGAGATTTACAATAAGATTGTTAAGTCTACTTTGTTAAGAGATTTAGGGTTTATTACAATTGTTAAGGAGGAACAAAAGTTTGATCTCAAACATATAAAATCTCAATATTAATGATATAGATCCATTAAGTTCATGCAAAAATATATCACCTCAATGTGAATGATAATACCTTCTTCTCTGTTATGCTCGGTAGCCTTGCCTTAGTTCTGTAAACTGATTTCTGCAATGTAGTCTCTTTCTCTGAAAATCCCTTGTCTGATCTCTGATGTCCGTAGTATGGCAGCTACTTGATCATTTCTTGATCAACATACATTACAAAATTTGACATCTATACATTTATATATCAAACGAAATGACCTAATTAGGGCTTAACAATTACATCCTTATCCTAAGATCAACGATGTACAAAATTTACCTCAATCATCTACACATAAGAGACATAAAAAATTAATGATTTAAATTCGTAATTAATGTCCTCCTCGATCATGTAAACTGTTATCTAGTTTGGATAAAAAGTTGTTACATTGAATGATGTTCCATAACAAAATTTTAGGTGGTCTCTGTTCCACTCGGTGTTATTGTCTCTCGGTGCTCAGTGTTGTCTGTGTATATCAGTTATATTGGTATTCATTTATGTTGTGTAGATCAGTTTTGTCTTATGTTTGGTATAGTCTGTCTACTTGGTAATCACTATGCTCAGTTGACTCTGGGTGCGATCAGTGCTCTTGGTTGACTCTGCGCTTTCATGATATAAACTAACCATCTTGTTTGACTCTATTACTGACTGTCCATTATGTCTTCTTGATAACTAATGATAACTTCAATGTGCAATTGGAGTAACATTCTCCTCCTTTGGCATTAGTATCAAAAACTTAGTGCTGTACATAGTACTATAATTAGTGACTCCCCCTTTATACATGCTCTCCCTTTGTATATACTTGGTATATGTATATGAAATCATATAGATTATACATATATACATATATTCCCTCTTTTTTGAAAATAATGACAAAATGCATATAACTTACAGTTTGTCAAAAATATTGGGATGGGCATTCTTGAGTGTTTACAGTAATTTCTCCAATTCTGCCTTCAAATGCTCGAGGGTGAATGGCTCTAGACTTAGCTGAGCATGCATATCATATATGCTTTCTATTACTTATAATTTCAGGGTGGAAATGAGATTATTTGCCAATGTCACATATTTTTGCATCATCACTAAATGTGGTAGTAATGTCACCTGTAGCTTGGTTACTTATTCTCTGATTTGTTCCTCTTCTTTTTGTAGGTCTAGTCTTAGCTGCTTGATTTTAAGTACCTTGGTGTAATGCATCTGTAATGCATGTTGCTTAGTTGATAGACTATGTGCACTAACCTTTAGATCTTGATCTATTTGCTTGATTTTTTTGCTAATCTCAGTAGTAAAGTGTTCTAATGTGCATAACTATTGTAGAATTGTAATGGCTTCAGATATGATTGTTTCTAAACCACTTACAAGTTTTGACTAAGTTACCTTATGTACTGCCACTGCCTGGCTGATCTTTTCTATAACTTTGTATTGGATCTTCTTCTCTGCTCACTCTTCTAATTTATGTTCAGAACCAATTTCAAGATTGTCAATTGCCTTGGTGAGCAGTTCAAGTTGTTCCATTATGGGGGCTCATTAATCAATATTTATATATGGTACAACTTGCATTAAGATATCTTTTGCTTTCTCTAGCACTTGTGCACTTTTTGCTTCTAGTCTAAGCTTATCTTGTGCTTCTTTTCTGGTGCAAAGTTCACCATATTTCTTAAATGTTTATGGATAAAGGGTCCTTGGATCCTAGTCAATAATCTCTATGACTTCATCTATTTTAATTTATTCCTTGTTTCCTTTCTTCTTCTTCTTCTTCTTCTTCTTCTTCTTACCTTGACCACTTGATGATGGTGATAGTGATAAAGATAACTGAGCCTTTTGCTTAGTTTCTTACTTTGATTTCTTGGTACTCGGTGTGATACCTTGGTGAGGTGCCTCGGTAGCTGACCTTGTGTCTGTAGTAGATGTATCTACTATCTTTTCTGGAGTTTCTGTGTTACCTTCACCTTTCTCTTCTACATTATCAGTGGTATCTGTAGGTTCATCATCTTGTGTAGTCCCACCACTAGGCTCGGTCTCTTTACCGTGATCTTCACCCTTATCTTCAATTGTATCTATGATATTCTTGGGTGGTTTCTTTTATGCTTCAGACTAAATTTAAATTGCTTTGACCATAATAGGTAACTGGCTAGGTACATTTGATGAACTATAACTGATTGAATGTTTGAAGATGGTAAGTTGATGATCATGTAAGGCATTAAATGAGTTAATGTATTGTATTGTCATTGATGTCAACTTGATATAATCTATATGGTCATAGACATACTACCAAAGACTTCAAAGAACCAATGAATCAAAGGCTATGCTATCAAAAATGCATAAAAGTCAAATATTCACAAAGTGAATGGATACACCGATGAAGTACACACCGACAGACAGAGTGAAAGAGAAAAGTCATAGTGTTACCTGATGAGAAAATTCACAACATTACTAATGAGAAAATTCGCAGTGTTGCCCGACGAGCAAAGCAAAGAGTAACCCAACAGAAATAATTATAGTTTTGCCCGACAGATGAAGATCCCAAAGACAACTGAAGTCACACTGACAAAATAGTCAGTTATCACCGATGACTAACTGAAGTATTGACCGTTAGAACAGAGAGTTTAGAAATGAAAAAATGCTTAGCTGTCAAGAACTAAAAATAGACTTAACTGATACTTATCATTGTTTTAATCAACAAGATAAAGCCTGAGATAAGTAATTGATTTAAAGCTGCTTTGTCCAGTTGGCAAGAAGATCTCTATGAGATAAGAATGAAGTTTTTCTTTAAATATAATTGGCGAGAATTGTGGATCATGCCAAGATCAAGAAAGCCAAGAAACGGTGAATCATGTCTATAAAGAGACAAAAATAATTCATTACAAATTTTGGGGAAAGAAGAGAAGTGAAAAGAATAGATGTTGAAGAGATTATGAAGGAGAAGAAAGTCTTCATTCAGACCTGATCAACAAGCTGAGGAAAGAGCTATATTCTGAAGACACCGACAAACAGTGAGACAACATCACAGAGCAAAACAGTGTGGTGCAAAGTTATTGAATTGATTATATTGGTCAGAGAGGTAATGCACTTATAATAGATCTAAAAATCTGCAATTCAAGTTGTATGTGTGAACAGATCACTTTACTGTTTTAGTTTAACCATTGAAGCATCAAGTCTCTTAACTGAGAAAGACTTAAAAGTATTTTACAATTGAGATACATCCCAAGGAGTATCAAAAAGTTTGATCATACAAAGTAGCATTGGATATTCCCGATACCAATTAACAAGTCAAGTGAGTGTTTGATCAAGGATGGTAGCATTAGATGCCAGATACTAGGTGAAAAACTATCTTTTAAATCCTCTAAAAAGGTCACACCTAATAGTGTGTTTGTAACCTTTAACAGGGTTGGATCTTAACCGAGCTCACTTCAGAAGAGTGAAAATTTTGGGTACCGGTCCCAGTGGTTTTTTCCCTTAATATGGTTTCCACGTTAAAACTCCATGTGTTATGTGTTTATGTTTCATTACTTTACTATTTTGCATTTCACATAAGCTATTCTAGATTGATCGGTATACACTAGCTATTTACTGTGTTTCAGTAAATAGAAAGACTGCTTATCAGTAAACATATAGAAGAAGGTTTTACAAAGAATTTTGACAAGTAGTAATTTGATATAAGTATTTCAAGGCATTCATCTTGTAGGACTGAGTATAACTAGAGGCTCAAAAGTGGTAATAAGTTTTAAGGGTTGATTTAAGGATTAATTTTTGAGGCTACTGATTCACCCCCCCTCTTAGTTATTACTAACAACATCTTCTTGGGTGACCTGTGATGTGTCTTTCTCATCTATAGTCTTGGTTGCTCTAATTGGCTCATCTTCCTTGGATTTATCATCCTGACCACCTTAAGTTACATCAATTATTGTGATCTATGGGTGACCTAAATTATTCAAGAGCTTAGGAATACCATCTAAAACATCAACTATTGTTGCATCATCAACTGTTATAGGTTTTGTGCTTGGTCTAGTAGATGAAACATCATTTACTTGCTCGGTATCATGAATGTCCTATGTTGGATTCAACGGTTCATTCCAAATTTTGGTGCTCTCAATATCCACTTCCTTCATATTTCCTTGTAGGATATTCAATATTATTTATTTCTTTGGAAATCACTTGGCATATTGTCTCATTATATCATGAATTTCCTCAACTGTGCGCTCAACTTTTATAAGTCTAAGAGTTATTTCTCTCATCTGTTTCTCGGTTTGGAGTGCATATGTCCATCTTGATGATATCCTATCATATAGTTATGATGGAATAGAAGTAGCAAACTCAACTAGAACTTGTTTAAATTTAATCATCATACTTATGATTACTTCTTCTAGTTTGTCCTTGTGTTCGGTTATCATATTAGAATATGATTGTATCTTTGGATGTGTTAACTGTCTGGTTGCCTTGATTATCTCTGCAATCTCATCAATTGTCTGTTAAGGCTTGTTATGTACTACCTTGAATTGTTTTGGATTGTCATTAGAAGCATCCTTATCATCTTTGTTCCACACATATTTCCTCTTTTATCTCGGTGTAGTAGTAGTACCCTTCTTCTTTCGTGTTTGGTATGTAAATTTAGGTGAGGATCTTGTTATTTTTCTAGACCTTTCTTCAAAGGTGATGAGTTCTTAGTTACTGACTGTGAGTTGTTCTTTGATGGAGATTTGATCTTTTTGTTCTTTCTCCATTTGGCCTTAGGTTCCTTAACTGGTTCTACATCTGACTCATATCGTCATTATCATGTTCTAGTTTTTCTTCTTGACCGACTGAGGTCTTCTCCTCGATTTCCTCTTCAGACTTGTTCAATTCCTCATTGGTGATTGCAAGTTTCCTATTCAAGGTTTTGACAATATTTATATTTTTCTTACCCAATTATTGTACTTGAAATTGTACTATTATTCGGTTCTTTTCCTCTTCATAGGTACCAAATCTCATGGTAGATTTGTCAACAAGCTCATTTAATAATTTCTCAATAGCCTCAGATGCAACTTCAATATCTAACTCATAGTGCATTAGAGGTAGCCATGCAGTCCTTGGATCTGATGCTTTGATTAATGTTGTATGTGTATCTACTACAAAACAAAAATCATCTTTGTATTGTTCTACCAGTTGTGTAGAAATCCATGATCTCTTTTCCATCCTAGCTTTGAGCTTTGTAAAATATTCATTCATGACAGGTTCAAAGTTCTTTCCTAAACTAGTAATCATTTCATCAATCTATACTATAACTGGTCTATCTGTCTTCCACTTTACTTTACCGATTGAAGGAAAGAAATTTTGCATGTAGAAGAATATGCAAAGTAGTAATGAACCAAACTTACATGTATTTGTCTTTGCTGATATTATGGTTCTCATGTTTTCTTCTAGTTGACTTTGCAACAGCCCAGAAAGATCAAGTTGTATTCCTTTCTTGACTAACTTGTAGGCTATATCAACAACTACACATGGTATGTTGTTCGGTCTACTAGACTGGAATAACTTATACCCAATGTCATAAGCACAGAATCTTAGTTCAGCATCATTGATACGGTTAACCTTCAAACCTCTATCGTCCCACTCGGCTAATGTTAGCTTTTCTAGCTCAATTCTTGGTAGGTTTCTTAGAGATTTGGTTTTGTCAGATATGGGATATCCTATAACTGCATGAATTACATCCTTGGTTATCTTCTTAGGTTCATCCAGCCATATCTTTCCATCGTGTACTCTACTTAGTACAATGCGGATCCATTTGTTACGAAAGACCTTCAAAAAATATAGGGAATTGGTTAACCCTTTAACCTCTAAGTGTTTATGGTCTTCTTTCAGCTTTCTGTCTGTGCACAATGATTGGTATGTGGACATGATCTCAAAATATCTGATTTCACCATTTTTTCAATGAATGTATGCACACACATCTTGCACTAGGAAAACCCTAGGTAGAATAGACAAAAATGCACCTTGATTGTCTGGTAGGGCTGCAACCTGTGGATGGATCTTGTAATTTGGTTTTGTGCAGGTGGAGTTCTTCACCAAAACTACCTTCTTATGCTTATATAGCTTAGCTTTTATTATTTGTGATGAAGATGCCATGATTTTTGTATTAGGGCTTCCAAAAAATGTGCTCGAATAACTATATGAGGGAAGAATGCATAGTAACTAACCTCTATATGCTCAAAGTCTGCTAAAATCTATTTTGAATGTAGAGAAAAAATTCTTATACAACTTAACTCTCCTTTCTCTATTCTGCACTGTGATCGCATGGTGAACAAATGAGTTCACATCAACCAAATTTATAGAAAATGTCTTAGGGTGGTGCAATAAATGCTCTTCACCAACCACTCAGTGAACAAACATTATGCTCGGTTAGCACTAACAATATTTCATCTTGGTGAGTATACCATATACTCGATTACCATAGTAACTCGGTTGTCTCTTCACAATTTCACCGACTGACAGTTCTAACTTGGTACATATTAACCGACTCAACTAGAAAATAGTAATAAAAAATATAGTACCATAATGCATCTTAATTCATGTTGGTTTGGCATTTGTGCAATAAATATAGGAACTTGATGTAAGATATAGCATTGCAAAACATAGTACCATACCTGCTTGTATTTCTTAGTTGGAGATGGTAGAGCCATCTAATCCATTAGATGAGGTGTCACCGAGTGTTGTTCTTGGTCCTGCATTATCATTTGATGCTATTATCCACATTTGATTTATGATCCTCACAATTTCCTCAATTGTATTTCCATTCCCATAAGTGTTTATTCAGTCTACACAATCTCTGCTTAAGTGATCGACTTTGTGACAGTGAGAACATGACATTCAAGAGCTTGACCAATTCCTAGATTTGGTTTGCCATTGTCTCATACAATTTTCTGCTATGTATCCATATTTACCACATGTTTCACAATTGTTCCAAGTTTTTTAATCCCATGCATAAGCATTGCCTTATCATCTCGGTTGATTTACCTTTTCTTGTCCTTTAGGCTTCTAGATTTTCTTTGTGTTCTTTCTACATACTTGAGATGTGTGACCATGCATGTTGCAATTTTGGTAGTATTTATCCATGTATGGTTTCTTCTATGCTTTGTTCAACTTGGATCTACACTCATGTGCCTGATGTCCATGCTTATTACAGTTATAGCAAATACCATTGAATTTAGGAAGGTTTCTAGGAATACCTTTTGCTTTTCTTCTGCAAACATTTGATGTGTGGCCTGGTTTTCCACAATGATGGAAAGAGGGCTTCTTGGGATTCAGGCTTGAGTATTCATTCCTTTGTTCAGCTTGATTTGATGATTCTCCTTGCTTAGTATACCCTAATCCATTATTGTTGTTCAGTCTTCTTTGATAGTTTAGAAATTCATCCATTCTCTTAGTGCTTTCTTCAGATCTCTTAATCACTTCATTATGTTGTTGTAACATCTTCACTTAATTTATTAGTTTTTAATTTTCTTGTTTCAATATACAAATATCCTCTATTCTTTTTGTAAGTTTTGTATTCACTTGGTTAGCCTCATGATTCATAGTAACCACTTGATTGGTAATCTTAAAGTAATGTTCAGTAAGTCTCGATATCTCAGTCTCTTTCTCTTGTAACTTATAAGTCATCTGTCTTTTGTCATCAACAACCATGTTTCTATCTTGTTCAACTTTATTTGTATCATTCAAGACTTCAACCATTCTAACCATTTGTGTATCTTGACCGATCTGCAGTGCTTTCACTTGTTCAGTAAGTTGTTGATTGCTTTCAAATAGCTTTGATATGATCCCTTCAAATGCATCAGATATGCTACCAGATTCAGATCCAAATGTATCAAATGGGTCATGAATCTCTTCTTCATGATAATCAATCTCATGATAGAGAAGTGCCATGTCCTTTATCTTAATCAATAACTCCCTCAGTTTCTCTTTAGCTTCCTTATATTGTTCGACATAAATCTACAACTGTAACTTCTAATTCTCAATAGTTTTGTCAAGTGTATACCTTTCCATTGTAAGATCTTTTCTCTTTATCTATTAAACCTTAAAAATAAGAGAAATAGATTTGATACCAATTGTTGGGATAATGGAAATGATGTGTACTAAGAGGGGAGGTGTGAATCCATACCCTTAAAACTTTTTGATCAAATATTGTTAACACTCTTCTTTATTAACCGATTGAGTAGATTCATATATACCAAACATGTAGTATGAATTCTGAAGTGTAAATGCATATAAAGTAAACAATAAAAATACATAATATTAATTACTCGTGACACTAGTATTTTGGTATCGCAAAAAACCCCTGTAAGAAGGTAAAAACTGCGGTGGGGATGAGACCCACAAAACTTCACTACTGCAAAAATAAAGTTAGCTTGTTAAAGCTTTACAAAATGATCACTTCTGATGATCTTACCCTATTAGGAATAACAATAAGATCAATTAGATCTACCTTGTGTGAGGATTTTGTAACACAATCTGTGTACACTCAGTTAAGAGATTTACAACAAGACTGTTAAGTCTACTCTGTTAAGAGATTTAGGGTCTATTACAATTGTTAGAGAGTAACAGAAGTTTGATCTGAAACATATACAATCTCAATATTTTTGATAGAGATCCATTAAGTTCATCAAAAATATATCACCTCAATGTGAATGATAATACCTTCTACTCTATTTTTCTTGGTAGCCTTGCCTTAGTTCTCTAAACTAATTTCTACTATGTAGTATCTTTCTCTGAAAATCCCTTGTCTCATCTCTGATGTCTGTAGTATGGTGGCTACTTGATCATTTCTTGATCAACGTACATTAAAAAATTTGACATCTATACACTTATATATCAAACGATATGACCTAATTAGGGTTTAACAATTACATCCTTATCCTAAGATCAGTGGTGTACAAAATTTACCTTGATCATCTACACATAGGAGACATAAACAATTAATGTTGTAAATCCATAATTAATGTCCTCCTTGATCATGTAAATCGTTATCTAGGTCGACTAAAAAGTTGTTACATCGAATGATGTGCAATAACAAACTTTTAGGTGGTCTTTGTTCCACTCGATGTTGTTGTCTCTCGGTGCTTGGTGTTGTCTATGTATCTTGGTTATGCTGGTTTTCATTTATGCTATGTATCTCAAGTGTTTTATTATGTTCGGTATAGTCTGTCTACTCGGTAATCACTGTGCTTGGTTGACTTTAGGCGTGATAAATGCTTTCGGTTGACTCTGCACTTCGGTGATATAAACCAACTGTCTTGTTTGACCCTGTTACCGACTTTCCATTATGTCTGCTTGATAACTAATGACAAATTCAATGTGGTAGTGGAGTAACACTTCCTACTCAAGGTGACCTACCCTTTGTGAGAGTAGAAGATTTTGAAAAGTTTCAATTTCATCCAACCATCTAAAACTAGTGGTGTGCTAATAAAAATAATCTATAATACAAATCTAGATTCACTCTAGTTATGCATGCCACATCTAATTGATTATAATTTTAGACATGGTGAACCAAAAATGCAAGTAGTGATTCTACATTACTTTTTCCATGTAACATAGGAAATAGTGTTCATTAGTTCAAATGGGAAAACTAGTGAACTTAGGTATATCTCCTATATTGCATTAGAAGGAAGATAACTCACTAGGATTAAAAATAGGGTGAAGTGTTGAGTCGATGCAATGATGGCTTAAGTGTTGATTCGATGCAATGATCCTTTATTATAATTGAGGTTGATTATGAAAATGTGATTCATAAATGCAAGATATAGGGCTATAGAGGAAGAAAAAATGGATTTTAGTATGCACAGGCCGACAAGGGCCTGATAGACAAATTTTATTATTAAAAAATGGAACCCATAAACTGTAATTGACCCATAGATTCAATTTTATGTTTTTTTTGAGGGACTAAATAAACTTGGTCAACTTTTTATTAGGACTAAGTTTACTGGGTCGACTTATTGCCTACACTTTTTGATGATTTTAGTTGCAGACTATAACAGAGGTCCAACACTTTCCAGCTCTGATCTGAAAATTGGGGCCACCTATTTCTTGATGATGTACTTCCCTTTGAATGTGACCAAGAGTATTAATGAAATATATTTTACTCCACATAAAAACCTAAAAGGAAATCATGAAATACATGCCTTACACAATGAATGTTGTAGTTTTCACATTGCTTGATGGAGAGAACAAGAATGGCTTAAATACTTGAATTCTTGAATACTTTTCAATGGAAATTTTTTCCATGGCCTTCTTTATTGGTGGTCTTTTCCTCTACTTGGCCTTCAATGAGGGAGATAATATCCAATGGAGAAGATTGACTTAGAAATGCCTTGGAATGCTTGAGATATGCATTAGAATGCTTGATATGCAAAATTGTAGGTGGGAGCTTGATATGATGTCTTGTTATCTCCAGATTAGGAGAGGTAGGTTTCTTATATACCCATAATAATCATTTTGGAGCTCAAAACTTGAAGAGGGCCAACAAGAATTTGAATTTCTCACTCAACCATCAAGATCATTACACAATTCAAATTTTGGGGAAAACATGGGGAAATAGGATGACTAGGTCAACATAGCCCCACCAATATGTCTCAGAATTTGGACCATGAGTCCTACTTAAGAAGGGCATTCTGGAATGGAAATAAAAACTAGGGTTGGAGTGTTGAAAATTAATGTAGTAGGTCATACATGCTAAAATAGGGCCTAGCTAAATATGGAATTTCATAGTGATGAAAATTTAGGATAGTACATTTAGTCCCCACTTTACTAGGAGTACGAGTCCACCCAATGCTCACGATAAAGTAGGAGAGAGAGATATGATCATGGGAAATACTTCAAAGAGGTAATACATCACTAAGTTCAAAGTAACAATCCCCTAAATCCTAGGAACTTAACTTATACAACTACATACAAGGACACACAAAAAAAGATAAAATACTAAAGCTCACAAAGGTTCCAAGTTAACTAGTTGAAGAGACCTTGGTAAATAAAATGTCTCAACTGCTAATATCACACTCAAAAAGATATTGCAAAAACACAAGTGGTCACATGGAAAGAGTGAGAGAAAACATTAAAGATAAGACAAGACTCCACAATCCAATCAATTAGAAATGTTTGTTAGGCTATGAAATCATGGAGAAGAGAAAAAGAAAATAATATATGACATAGGCTATCCATTTGTGTTATGATACGTGATCCATGAGAGAAAGAGGAGAGAGGGAGAAGGAAATATTATAGCAAGTTATGTTATGTTAGTCAGCTTCTCTATTTTAATGATGCACAAGGGCACAAAAAATGAATGCTTAGGGTGCAAAGAGTACACACAAGGGCATTGAAAATAAATTCTTATCGGTACATAAAAGGAACGCTCAAGGAGGTGTAAAAGGAGGGCTCGGAGCATGAAAAAGGAATTCTCAAAGGTGTGTAAAAGGATCTTGTCATATTTTACACAAGAGGCCACATATATGTACCCCTCTTTAATATGCCACCATAAAGATATGATGAAATATTAAGGAAAAATAGAACAAGGATACCCACCTTCAAGACCAAGGAGATTTCCTTTAAGAAACACTCAGTGCAAGAAAAAGATGTCCCAACTCCTATGAGGTAAGGAAGAAATAATTTGTAAAAAGATATCATGCAACAAGTGTAAATGGATCCTTTTTGATGGGTTCAAGAGGAGGAGATCTTGAACCAATATAATATAATTGACCAAAAGAGGTCAAAGATAAAAAATAATTCACAACTTCCCTATTATTAGTTAAAGGGGTTCTTGACAAAGAATAACACACTTTTAGTCTATAATTAAGGGATTTGTTTATTATGGACACACAATTGAAAACCAGAAAGGGGCTATGATTAGGATACACACCTCTTTCATATGAGAGAATCCCTAATCAAAACAATCAATTACATGTAAGAAATGACATCACGTGATAAACCAATACCATTTAACCAGGGAAAATATATCCTTAGAAAGGATGAGAGATTGGAAAACTATTCTTGCCTCTCAAATGAAAGACAAAGATAAGGATGAAAATGACTATTATGTTTCTCACAGAGTATGACTACACTTGAAATTATACTACCATGAATGAAAATGAGCCCCCAAAGAATAGGCTAATAATGTCACATAGTTTGGAGCAACATAATATAAACTTAAATGTCATTTAAAATAATCATGATTGATACAACTCATTTTTATACATTACATTAATGCCATCATAATCAATGAGTATTTAAATTTTATAATGAAAATCTTGACATTCATTAGTAAAGTGGTCATGATAGCGGTGATACAGATAAAAAGGAAGATTCATAATAATTTATCTATGTTTATTCTTTCATTTAGGTCGAGTAATTAGCTTAGCATGAATAAGGTCAGCAAAAATATTTTATTCATTTAATTAAAGCATATAAGAAGTGTTAGACGATAAGGGAGAGGATGTTGGAAAGAGAACCCTTGAAGAAGAAAGTGTGATATGGATTTATCATGAGTCTCAATGATTTTTTGCACACATCCCAAACAATGTATAAGAATATAAGTTGAAATGCCAGGAGAAGTAGGTTGAATAAGTCAGACACTAGGCCCTTTAAAGGATCCAATGTTAAATTTAGGAACCTTATATTCTCCTCTAAAAGATGGTGTAAAATCTAATTGCACCCAATCATCTCCCAAGAATTTCTCTTGAGGGGCAAGAGATGATTTAGCATCTTGTATGGGTGAAGTAATAGAAGAATGTTCCACGTGTAAGAAACTTTATAGTTTTCCATCAACTTCAATGCTATACATTTGGTTATTATGAACAGATTTTATTTTTTGATGAAGAGTGGAAGGGATAACTTGCATAGAATGCACCTAAGCTCTCCCTAGAAGAAGATTATAAGAAATATTATCAGGCATGAAATGGATAACTAAAAGTAAAGTAAATAAACCGACAATAATAGGTACGATGATTGTCCCTAATGACTCTTTAGCAACATTTTTGAAGCCACGAATAGAAAAGGAATCATGTAGAATAAGAGAAGTATCCATATGAGTGTCATGCAATAAATAAATTCTACACACATTAAGATCTCAACCATTATCAACTAGGGTGTGCTTTAATTTATTAGGAATGATTAAAGGGTAACATTGCTTCTGAACTTCTAAAGAAAGCAAGTCATTTTGGTGGAACTCAATTTTTTCCTTTTTGTTGAATAATAGTCTCGACTTCATGTGACTTAGTAAGAAGAGATGTAGCAACATTTGAAAAGATTCTTGGATCATCACATCATACGTAGATGAATTTTCAATTAAGTCCCAAAGGGTTATCTTTGTAAAAGTATCATGTATTTTCTTAACAATATCATACTCATTACAAACATGTTGTGATGGATGATGGGGGAAAGGTTTGTTATTATATGAGTGAGCTATTGTACTAGGCCTTTCAGTGAGTTTTTTGCAAAAAGTGAAAGGGGATTTTGTCCCTCCTTTAACATTAATGACATTAACTTGATTTTCTTATCTATTGTCCAAATTTTTATCCCTAGAAGAGAGAATATCAAATAAAGTGGTAATGATATTACCCTCTTCTTCTAAGGTATTCATATGAGTAGGGAAAAATTTAGGAGATTGGGTATTTCTATCAATTCTTCATCTCTAAAAGAGATATCATTTAATGAAGGTAAGGTGACATTTAGAAAGGTGTTTATAATATCCTCCTCTTGCTCAAAAATATCCTCATGGGGGAAATACATTTTAGGAGAAGGATTAACATCATTCTTCACGGTTTCATCCTCATGAGGGAGATTCTTTGGAGAAGTGTTAATAATCTCTTCTTGTGCCAAATAACATAATGCGTGTGACCAATTTTAGGAGAGGGTATATTATGGATATGGATGAAATGAAGAAATAAAATATCATTTTTGTTAGGAATAAGGTGTCTCAACCTTGGATAATTCCTATTCTTATTATTTGTTTTGTAATCTGTATTTCTTGCAAATAATGTTGATGTGTCGGCATCTTGAATTGTGTAAGGAGATCATGGCT
>MU227442.1:1296111-1320946 GCA_018584345.1 Thuja plicata | reverse complement strand
TTGCAATATCTTTGTTAAAGTAGTTAACGAATCTGTAATTGTAAGGATTTAAAAGAATTTGCACAATACTTTCCTATAGAGATTAGCGTAGGAAGCTGTTTCCGCACCTGAGTTTCCTTACAATTTTATGGTTTAAATGGATGTCAAAAACAAGGAAACACACACAAATACAAGGGGAGTGAATCATTTTTGTCCAAAACTTAAAATTTCAATCAAATTTTAAACCTAAAATATCAAATTTGAATGATTAACATTAATACGAGATCACAACACTTCTATAAACACATAACACCAATATTTTTGATGTGAAATCCTGGTTAAGGGAAAAACCATGGTGGAGACCAAACCCACAAGATGATGTACTCTGTTAAAAGCACTATACCCTATTAGGAGTATTAAAAGGGGAATACACGTACATTTAAGCACACTTCCTAGAGCTCTCTACTCAAATACAACAAGGGATACAACCCAAAGGAAGGCTCACTATCTTAAAACAAGTATATGGACAACAATCTACTGTGGAATACAAGACACTAATCATGAAATGACCGATATGATCTTTATCATGCCAATATAGTTCCAATGAAGTACATTAAATCTTTTCCTTAATTATATATTCCAGTCATACCTCTTCACATAAACGATCCTCTTTCTTCGCATCCACCATATGATCTACAAGGGGATAATACATATTATATTTATACAATTCATCAACCTATATATTAAAGGTTAACCTTAATCCATACCAATTTTACAATATAATTAAAAAGAACAACAACATACTAAGCCTCAAGAGTAGAAATACAAACACTACTCAGTAACCGAGACCAAGAAAAAAGTCACCGAGACTGAGTCATCATTAACTGAGTCAACAGGAAAACTGAGCACCCCAACAAGGAACGCCAAGGCAGTTACCGACTAGATTACCGATCTCCCAAGTAATAAATCAGAATCAAACCAAAAAATGTTTTTAGTGACACGGGTTTTCCAACTACCCTAGGATGCTTCTACATCACATACAATGCTTTATTCATTTGAAAGGAAATCCATCAAGTTGCTCAACATAAAATTCCTCTTCCAACTCTCCATTCAAAAATAAAGATTTGATATCCATATGATACACCTTGAAATATTTGTAAACTTAGCATATACAAGAAACATTCTAACAGCTTCAATTATAGCAATAGGAGAAAAGGTATCCTCAAATTCAATAGCTTCTATCTGTGAGTATCCCTTATAAACAAGTTTAGCTTTATTCCAAACCACTTCACCGTATTTATTCAATTTGTTTCTGAATACCCTTTTAGTTCTAATCATATTTTTCTCCTTAGGTATGGAAACTAGGATCCATGTTTTGTTCCTTTCAATCTGTTCCAATTCCTCTTCCATAGCTATAATCCAACTTTCATCTTTACAAGCTTCATCAACATCCTTAGGTTCAATCTTAGAATTCAAACAAATTTCTTCTCTATTTATAGTGAATCTTCCTCTAGTATGAACACCTTGATTCCTATCACCAATAATCTTATTCTCAAAATGAATTATCCTTAGATACCTTGGAGTCTCTGGATTTGCATTTTTAGTTGAATCTTGTGTCTCCACTTCTTCCTCATTTGCAGATTCTTCATCTTGATCCACTGAACCATTCTGATTCTGGTTCTGATTTCGTGCTTGCATAATTTGATTGTCTTCCTCGCCATCTGATTCATATCTTCAAGATCTATCTTGTTTCTAATAGCTTTCATCCACTTTAACATTAGCACTTTCAATTATATTTCTCAACTCGTTATTGCAACACTTGTATTCTTTTCTCTTTGTAGAATAACCAAGAAATATACCTTCATCACATCTAGGATCAAATTTCCCTAAATATTCATCTCTTCTGATATAACATTTGCTTCAAAATATTCTGAAATATTTCACTGTAGGAGTATTACCATACCATATTTCATAAGGGGTCTTACCAGTCCCTTGCTTTATCTGAACTTGGTTCAATGTGTAGACTACAGTGTTGTCTGCTTCTCTCCAATAGACTTGTGGT
Source organism: Thuja plicata (assembly GCA_018584345.1). Lineage (NCBI taxonomy): Eukaryota > Viridiplantae > Streptophyta > Pinopsida > Cupressales > Cupressaceae > Thuja > Thuja plicata. The sequence goes on along the minus strand of MU227442.1, from coordinate 1,318,905 downwards.
AACTTTCCCTCAATCATCATTGTCCTTGCAGTGTCTAGGATAGTTATATTTCTTCTCTCTCCAATACCATTCTGTTGTGGGGTCCTTAGAAAAGACATTTTCCTCTTTATCCCATGCTCTTGACAAAATACATTAAATTATCCACCTAGGCCAGATATCAAACATTTCATCTTCATACATGTCTCAGTCTCAACCATAGCCTTGAAAATATTGAATTTTTCAAAAGCTTCAGATTTCTCTTTTAAGAAAGTAACCCCCATCATCCCTGAATAGTCATCAATGAATAATATGAAATGTCTATCTCCATAATAACTTTTAGTTGTAGAAGGATCATAAAAATCAGTATGTACCATATCTAACAATCTATTTGAAGAATAAGTCTTTCTTTTTTAGTAGATTTAGTTATCTTACCCAACTGATATTCCTTACACATCGCATTAGATGGATTCAACAATCTAGGTAAATATCTCACTGCTTTAGTAGTGCTTATCTTCACATTGTTATCAAAGTTTACATGACAAAATATTTTGTGCCATAACCAACTATCATAAACTTGAGCATAAAACATATATTTCTGATCTATTCAAATGAAACATGTTACCTTTGGTCTTTGTTCCTGATGTAATATCAATTCTAGAACTTCCAATAATTTTTCACTTTCCATCATTGAATTATAGTTTATAATCTTTGTCAACTAGTTATCCAACACTCAAAATATTATTCCTCAGACCTTCAACATATAAAACATCATCAGTTTTATTATTACCATCAAGTGTAATGGGACCTCTACCTCTGATAATATGTGGAGTATTGTCACCGAATCTGACAACAACACCATCATAGCTCTCCAACTTAAAAGAATTTCTCTTTTCTTCAGTCATCTGATGTGAAAATTAGTTGTCTATCACCCATTCATCTTTCTCATCCACATGTGAAACCAAATCTCTCTCCTCATTTAAGAAAAAAATGTTCTCATCTTTGATAACAATAAAAAATCTCATCTTCACTATATTCAAATTCATCATCACTTACACCTCCATCAATAACATGATAACATTCCTTCTAATATTTAGGTTTGAATTTCCTAGGCTTGTAATTAAGCTCTCTATTTGGACATCTTGAAGCATAACCAATCTTACCACATGAAAAACATTTCATAGGTAACTTTCCATGATACTTACCATCTCCCTTAGGTAGTCTCATGGAAATAAGTGCTTCAAGCTCTTCAAGCTTTCTCTCCTCTTCCTCAATTTCTTCTTATTCCTTTGCATATCTAGATCCATACTTTGATGAAATTTCTCTAGGGTCATACCTTTTCTTATCCTTAGAAATAGTATCTTTAAATGCATAATCAAGTTTAGGAAGGCTATCACTAAATTGTCTCATCTCAAAAGAAGATAACTTATAAACCAATGTGTCCCTTGTTAATGGTGACATGGTCTTGATCTCTTCAATAGAAACAACCTTGTGATTATAATAAAGAGGCAAGGATCTAAGTACCTTGGAAATAATTTCATCTTCCTCCAAAGTTCCACCAGTGCATCTGATTCCACAAACAATCTCGTTCTCCTTTTGTATGTAATAATTGATGTTTTCATCCTCGCTCATCTTCAATGCCTCCTACTTCCTTTTCAAACTCTGCAACTTAGATTTATTCACACATGCATCTCCTTTATAAAAACCTCTAATTTGTTTCCATATCTGATGTGCAGTCTCTAATTCATTGACATTTTGTATATTTTGTATCTGATAAGATTCTCAACAATGCTTTTTTTTTCTCTGATATTGTATTGAAATTGCTTCTTCTCATCTGCAGTAGTAGTAGAAAGATCCGCAGGAGGATTGTAAGACTTCTTAGTGATCTCCTAGTAATCTTCTATGATGTGCATCTTAGGTGTGTAATCTTCCAACCTTTCCATATTGAATAGTTAGTTCCTTTAAATCTCAGACTCTCCTTCTTAAATGTTTCCATCCTGGATCTCCTCAAGAGATCAAGCTTCCAAAAGAGGAATCAACTCCAATACCAATTGTTAAAAACAAGGAAACAAAAACACTTGAGAGGGGGGGCTGAATCAGTTTGTCCAAAACTTAAAACCTAAATCAACTTTTAAACCTTAAATCTCAGATCTAGATGATGAACATTAATGCAAGATCACAACACTTCTATTAATACATAACACCAATATTTTTGACATGGAAACCTGATTAAGGGAAAAATCACAGTGGGGATCAAACCCACAAGATGATGTACTATGTTAAAATCACTATACCCTATTAGGCATATTACAAGGGGGATGCACATGCATTCAGACACACTACCTAGAGCTCACTGCTCAAATACAACAAGGGATACAACCCAAAGGAAGGCTTTCTTCCTTACAATAAGTAGATGGAAAACAAACTACTATGGGATACAATCCACTAATCATGAACTGGATGATAACATCTCTATCATGCTAATACAACTCCAATGAAGTACATCAGATCTCTACCTCAATTGCAGATTCCACTCATACCTCTTTGTATACATGATCCTCTTTCTTCACATCCACCATATGATCCAAAACAAGATAATACATCATTATATTTATACAATTCATCAATTTATTTTTTCAAGGTCGGCCAAGGACCTAAATTATAAATATATAATTAAATACAATACAAATAATATTGCAATCCAAAACATGTCAGAAAAGACATAGTAAGGATCCAAATCTTCATCCTCGAACACAGTGCAACTCCATAAATTATGCCTTGATCCATCACAACACACTACACCATCATGTCAGCCAAGAACACCGACACACCATAATAAAATCACCAAATTCAATCACATAACTCAACGCAATCCAACAACACGAATAGGGAATGATCTGAAACATCAGAAATCAATGTAAATACCATAGCAACAACCAGAACAACTTTTTCTTAGAATTCACTATTATCTCTGCACCGTTCAATAAGAACACCAATCAGTAACCTTTTTCACTTAAGAAAAATAGCTTTCCAGCATCCAAATCATGAACCACTCGAGATGAGAACACACATCCATGTCCTAAAATCACCACCAGATTAAATATTGCATAACTGAACCACACCGATCCAAATAATGAAACATGTTGTCTCTTCCTGAACATCCAAAATACTAGTCTCTGATCAATCATCCACAACTTACTTAAATCACCATGTGAACCTTTGTAAATTGATATAAGTCAAATAGAGACATCCCTGAAACCATCTGTACATTCGTAACATCTGATCTTTAATATAATAATCATACTGAACCAATCTTCTCACTGAGCATACCAAGAACACTATCACAAACAATATATAAATATGTTGACAATAATGACCAAACATTAATGTCAGCAGATATATGCGTGATAGTCCAACAACCTCCCAACAATGGAATATCTTGAAATTCTTGAAAAAAACTTGAAATTGAACTAGAAAATGCAGATACCATTCATAGAATGGAAATTCATACAAATGAAATGTAACAAAAATGCATGAAATAAAATATCAATGTACTTTTTATTGTTTTGACACATGCAAGAATGAAAGAGATAACAATGTACAATTTTTATGTCTCTTTTATTTTCCGAGGAATGAATGATAATGGAATGCAAAAATCAGATCTAAGACTACAAAATCATAATTATGTAAGAATATTTGGGTTCACCAAAATGTAACATAAGAAATAGTGCTCATTAGTTTGAATAGGCAAACTAGTGAACTTGGATCTATCTCCTATAGTTCATTGGAAGGAATATGACTCACTAGGCTCAAGAAGGCTTAAGCACCGAGTGGGTGCAATGACCCTTCATTGTAATTGAGTTCTATTATGCAAATGTGATTGAGAAACACAAGATATAGGGCTATAAAGGAAGAAAATATAGTTTTCTATGTGCATAGGCTGATAGACACCCGACAGACCAATTCTGTTTAAAAAAATGGAACCCATAAAATATAACTGACCTAGAGATTCAATTTGATGTTATTTTGGAGGGATTGTGGTGACTTGGTCAACTTGGTCCTAAGATTAAGTCGATTGGGTCGACTTGTTCCCTACACTTTTTGATAATTTTAGTTGTAGACTATAGTTGAGGTCTTGTACTTTTTAGATCCAATCTAAAAACTAGTGTCACGTATTCCTTGATGATGTAATACCCTTTGAATATGATCAAAAGTGTTAATGCAATAGCTTTGACTCCACACAAAAACCTAAAAGGAAATCATGAAAGACATGCCTTGCACAATGAATTTTGTAGTTTGCCACAATGCTTGATGGAGAGAGGGAAAATGACTTAAAGACTGAAAACTTGAATGCTTATGGATGGATAATTGTGCTATGACTTTCTTCCTTGATGGTGGTCTTGTACTTGGCCTTTAATAAGGGATATAAGTTTTCTCCAATGGAGAAGATTGACTTGGAAATGCCTTGGAATGCTAGACTTGAAATTGAAGGAGAGAGCTTGATATGGTGTCTTGTTATCTCCAAATGAGGAGAGGTAGGTTGCTTATATACCCCTCATAGGAATTTCAAAGCTCAAAGCTCGAAGAGGGTAAATGAACATTTGAATTTTCTACTCACCCGTTAAGACCATTACACGATTCAAATTTTGGGGCAAACAAGGGGGAATAGGCCAACTAGGTTGACATAGTCCCACCAATATATCTCAAAATTTAGAACATGAGTCCTAATTGAGGAGGAAATGCTAAAATGGAATGCAGAATCGAGGCTAGAGTATCATAAATTAGTGTGGGAGCTCATACATGCTAAAATAGAGCCTAGCTAAATGAAGAATTGCATAATGATGTAATTTTGGGATGATATACACTAAAGATTTAATAATATATAGTAAAAGAATCTCACGTGATCATATTTTCACCGATCTCATTCTCAAACAAGCTATTGACAACTTGATTCTTAAATAAATTTTAGTCATATCATAATACGTACATATATTTAGGCATTATATAGTTTCATATAGTAACTCCTACATCATATCCAAAGATAAACATAGTCCCCTTGCATTGAGTATTTACAAGATTGAATAAATAGATTAATAAAATACACAAGCGAAGGTATAATGATCTTTATATAACTTGTTTTCTATTTTCGTAACGATAGATTGACTTTACACACAATAATGATAAGTATGATAGAAGTATTAAATCATTTAATTTCTATCAAATACACGTGTGTGTACATAAGCATAATAATGGGCACGCACGCACACACACACACACACACACGTGTGTGTGTGTGTGTGTGTGTGTGTGTGTGTGTGTTAGAGTAAAAAACAATTTTAAGGAAAACACTGATATTCATATTATTTTGAAAGTCCAAAAACTAACTTTACTACATTCATGAGAAATGCAATGACCAAGGTTCATAGATAGTCAATTGTTGTTCTCGACATGCATTTTACTTCGAGGACCTAAACACATGTTGAATGAAGAATGACTCTAATAGTCTCCTTAAGAGCATTTCGTATTTATTGACACTAAACACTTTTCCATACAAAAAACAAGACATTGGTTTTGGCCATTTACAAGGCAGAAAATCCTACCCACTATCCCAGTCAATTAACACAGATAAGATATTTAGAAACCCATTGAAAATGTCCTCATTATGAGCTGTGAGGTTTGAATATATAAAAATATACTGATTGTCTAAATAAGGGAGGAACATAAAGAGCTTATACAAATTCGAAAATGTAAAACCAACACATTAATGATCCTCTACCTCGCATTACTTTACTATTGACCCTATGCCATTTTTTATTTAAAATTTTCATTCTTCTCTTTCTAGTATCCTTTTTCTTAATCGATCCCATCAATTTCTATATGCATTATGATGATATATAAACTTTTTATAAAAGCGTATTTTTAGATCTATTAATGTTTTCACATTATATATCTTTGAGTACTCATAGAACACATACATCCATCCATCTTGCACATGGGTCAACTATGTCTCAACAATAAGAACAATTTATGCATAGTGTCCCCTTAGTTTATGAAATATTCCGCATCCTCTTCCAATAGTACATATAATAAGCTCATGCACATGTATATGTGACATGTTGACAATAGCAGTTCTCCTTATTGGAGCACCTCATTAATAAAATTCATTATCTAAAAAAGCGGATAGTGCATGTATGAAACATTGTCTTATAATATCCAATCGAACACCTATGCCCTTCACCTCATAAATTACAAACAACAAAACATAAACATTATAAAAATTACATATTACAATTTCAAACATTGAATATCAATATGAATTATATCTTAAACAGTGATGAACGTCACACATATTTATGGATGCTTTACTCTAATATTTAAGTGTCAAGCCAAGTCTATTATGAAGACCACATCATTCAATTGCAGGCTTGTATACTTTATTAACCCAAAGAAAACTCAGTTCAGTGTCACAAGAAAACTGGTACAAATGCATCTCTTTCAACTCCGAGTTTCCTGTTCCACATGGCCTAAGCTTAAATCCCAACATATCACACATTGATTATACGATAATATTGCAATTTGTAGCCAAAGTCAACTATGCATGCAATTAAGAAAAGGATAGTTCTCAATTACCATCTGAACTTGATAATTAAACTCTGTAAGAAAATGCATATGCTTTGTTGGGAAGTAGACAGATCGAATCTCATATGGGTTTTCTTTATATAAAATGTGATAAGATAATGTGAACGTAAACGACAGAGCATGGACTCAAACCTCTTGCATTCAGTGACACGTTTGAGACTCAAACCTCTTGCATTCAGTGACACGTTTGAGACTTGCTAAGAATTAGGTCTGAATTTTAGTTATTTTTAGTAAGTATTAACCCTAAATTTTAGTTATTTTTAGTAAATCTGGCTGTACATTGAAACTTGGATCTATCATTGATATACAAGTCTATTGTTCGTCTATTGCAGAACAGCCAAATATACATTACTGTTTACAAATAATCTAATGCGTCAGCGGCACATGGGTATCACGAGCTCGTTAAAAGTTTGAAATTATCGTTTCCCACTGAATGAACACCTGTATTAATCCTATACAGATTATGTCAGCAACATCTGATAGAGTTCATAGGTGTCGCCGAAAAAGGATTCGTTTGTAATATCCTTGGGATTTTGTCCGCAACAACGTCAAGACCAGGCTCATCATCTCTATCTATGAAGGTTTCTGGTAAAAAAACAATTGATATGGCAATATTAATGGTTTCTCAGCCACACACTTTACATTCATTAGTAGCTATATAAAGAATAGTAAATGCGTGATTATAATTTCCTATTTCTTGTCTCTATGTCCGGAGTTTACAGCTGAGGGGAGAATGGAAATAGAAATGATATTTTTTTTGAAGTCTATTATATTATATTAGACAATCTGTTTTGGGGTCTATATATAAAAGTATATATCTTGCTACTGTTCACTTATCTTATTATACAAGTGTCATTGATGGGATACTAGAAATAAAAATGGATATTTTCATAGTCTGTGATATTGGGCCATCAGTTTTTGGGTCTACAAATAGCTTATCTAGAAGATGTGTGTCTATCTATATATGTGTGAGATTGATGGGAGAATGGAAATGGAAATGGAAACGGATCTTTTCATAGTCAATGATAATGAATGATTGTTTTTTGGGTTTTCAAGTGGTTTATAGTATATGGGACTACATTGTACTCCATGTAAGAGATACTTAGTTGCGCTACAAACAAGACATACAATGCCCTACTCCTTGTAGGATTTGACCTTTCTTTCAAAAATACAAGTTCTTCAAACTAAGTAAGTCGATAAGCTTGTTAAAGAGCTGAACCTTAGAGTCAATTGTCAACTATTATTTACCATCTTATTGTCATCTTTTTAATTATCTTTTTATCATAACTTAATATCACCTAATATCCATTAATATCAATATATCATTTAACATAATTTTTATTTTATTTTTCTTGGTTTATATTTTCATCGTATTTAGCGATCATATAAAATATGTTTAATAGAGTTAAAGACCATAAATCATGTAATGTTATAAGGGTAGATCAACAAATTTATTCTTCTAGTCATCAACTATTAATTATCATCTTGTTCTTATTTTATTAATTATTTATTATCATCATTAAATATAATTTGATATTCATTAATACTAGTATATCATTTGTCATCAACATTTTTTTTTAAAGTTTATCATCAACATTATTCATTATAATCATTTCACAATTATTTTCTTTGGTTTTTATTTCCATTGTACTTAATTATTATTATAATTATATAAAACATGTTTATTAGATTCAAAAAATAATAAGTAATGTGTAATGTTATAAAGCTATATAAGCACTTTAATGGTGATTGTAAATGATTCAATGTGTGTTTTCTTTGATGTAACAAAGGGGATGAGATAGGGGGATCCACTATAGATTTGTTCCTATTTGTTACTATAGTTGAGGCTATGGGTAGTTATTTTAAAAAATTGAGGGAGGATAACTTTAAGAATAAAATTAAGATTGTTGATGGAATCAATCCAATCACCCATGCTTAGTTTGTATATGATAATATGTTAATTCGAGAAGCTACATTAAGATAGGCAAAAGTAATTGAAAGAGCCTTAGAAAATTACTACTTCTCAAGACAAGTCTTGAACAAAGAAAAATTTGAGATGGATTTTTTTAATAGAAAGAATGTAATGCAAAAGAAAATTGCTTGTTTTTCAGTTTCTATCCTCCGTTCCAAACATCTTGGTGCCTCGCTTTTTGCTAAAATATATAAAACTATGTGCATTAGAAAGATACACTGAACAATTGTAGGGACAAGATGGTGGCATGTAAAAGCAAGTTGTTATCATTGGCTAGTAGGATTACAATGATCAAGTCAGTTCTATCTATTATGCCAATTTATATGATGTCATGTTTCAAATTGACAAGCAAAACAATTTCAAATCTTGAGATTTACATGAAGAAATTTTTATGCAAAGGATCTAAGAATGCCAAGAGGATTCTTTTAATTTGTTGGAACATTGCATGTCTCACAAAGATATTTGGTAGGGTTGGATTAAGAAAAACAAAAAGATAAAATTTTGCATTAGGGGAAAAACTCTCATGGAGAACGTACAAAGGTGTAGAATTCTAGAGAAAAGAAGTATATGGACAACAATGATTGAAGTACAATACTAACATTGCTTGATTCATATGGTGGCTCAAGAGTTTAACATTTTTATGAGAGAGCGGGAAAGTAATTACTGACCATCTATCTTGGAGGATATGTAACGATAGGAAGGCAAGATTTTGATTTAACTCATGGAATGACAATGTGCCAATTATTGATCTGTTTGCCTCAACATTAAGATAGGTAGAGAGGGTAATTAGAAAGCATCGGGAATATGTTACTCACTATATTAGGAGAGTGGAGGATGACATAAGCGAAAGCTATAATTCAATGGATGTTGAAGGGCTCCCATTCCAGTGAATGAAAAATTTATTTTGCAAGATGAATTTCATAAACATATAATATTTCTTTCTAATGGATAGGAGGAGATTATCTAGTGTACTTCTAAATCTGGGAATTGATTAGTCAAATCAAGATATGCCATACAAAAGGTTCAAGATCAGTTGGGGCTGATTAGCTGACGGGTTTGAGCTAGCATAATTATAATTCTCCCAAGGTGGAACCTTCTTATGGAAAACTTTACATAGAATAATTTTGATAAGTGAATGACTTTGGAGTATCGAAATTCAAGGGCCAAGCATATGTCCCATGTGGCATTCCGATGAGGAGACATGCAATAATCTATTAATCAATTATGCATTCACTTCAGGACGTTGGGACCGGTTGATGCTCTTACTTTGATGGACTTCTCCAAGACAAGAAGACTTGTACAAGTTTATTATTTATTGGCCTAAGCCATTTTCGTGTGTGACTTGGGATGACATATAGTTGGTTGCTCCATCTATGCTAGTGTTGCAAATTTACAAATAATATAATAGGAGAATATTTTGTGAACAAAGTATGAAGGTTGTAGATCATGTTATTAGAAAAATTGAAGACAATACATGTGAAATGACTAATGCAAGAAAAACATTCAAGATTAATTTTCATTTTACGAGATGGCTTGATAATGAAATCAAGACGAAAAGGATTCAATGTTAAGGTCTATAACATTAAATATAACTAATAAACCAAATAATAAGTGTGGGGTTGAAAGGAAGGTGCTTGAGAAAGGTCGAGTTAAACTCAATTTTGATGGTGTAACAAAAGAGAATCTAAGTCCACCTGGGGCTAGTTGCATCATTAGAGATGAAAATGAGGATTGCAAGTGGACACTATCAAGAAATCTTGAAGTCGCTACCAATAATGAGGCGGAAATGGAAGCATTTGATCGAGGGGTTTGGCTTTATGAGGAAAAAGGTTCGAGAGACATTGATCTATAGAAGGAGACTCATATTTTTGTATTATTCTTGTGCATAAAAAAAGCATTCATAATTGGAAGCTAAAGACTTGGATTGAAAAGTTATGGAAAAGTCTAGACAAAGTAGGAAACACTAAAATTTCACATGTCACTAGGGATGCAATAGCAAGGCTAATCATCTAGCCAATATCAAGGGTCATGCAAGATTGTGCAGAGAGAGATTCAAATGATCAATGGACCAAGTTACAGAGCCTAGTAGCAATTAATAAAATTGAAATTGACTCAAGAAAAGACACAATTATTTGATTCTCTCAAACTACGATGATTATATTGTCATTCATGTACAAACTTAGAAAATCTTGACATGCTTCCCTTGCTCAAATCCTCAAGTGGTACAACATTTTAGATAGTCAAAGTTCATTTTCCAAAAATTGTTAAGGAAGATTTGAAAATCAAAACAAAGTTTGGTGAATACACAGGGTATTGATCTCCACCTCTCTTGGAAAGCTTTCCGTTTAGGGGCTGGAATTAGACTGGAATTGGCATTATCTAATTCCGGATAATGCCAAATTCCATATTTGGGTCCATGAATAAAAATGGAATTGGAATTACAAAATTCTGATTTTGCCCCAAAATGGGCATATCAATCTTCCATCTAAATAGGTGGAATTAAAATTTCAATTCCAATTCCAATTTTTACAAAAGCAAATTTAATATCTCATCGGATCTGTGACATGATAGATGTGTAAATGTGTGTATGTGTGTATATGTGTGTATATGTGTGTATATGTGTGTATATGTGTATATATACATAAATGTGTGTATCTATGTATACACACACACATGTACATGTATATGTGTATATATGTGTGTATATATGTATATGTGTATATGTGTGTGTGTATATATATATACAAATATGTGTATATGTATATATATATATATATATATATATATATGTATATGTGTGTATATATGTATATATGTGTATATGTGTAAATATGTATATATACACAAATATGTGTATATATGTATATATACACAAGTATATGTGTATACATGTATATGTGTATATGTTTATATATGTATATATACACAAATGTGTGTATATGTATATATGTGTAAATATGTATATATACACAAATGTGTGTATATGTGTATATGTGTGTGTATGTGTATATGTGTAAATATGTATATATACACAAATATGTGTATATGTATGTATATTTGTATATGTGTGTATATGTCTATATATAGGTGTATATGTGTGTATATGTGTATATGTGTATATGTGTAAATATATATATTCACAAATATGTGTGTATGTGTAAATATGTATATATACACAAATGTGTGTATGTGTGTATATACACACATATGTGTATACATGTATATATACATATATGTGTATACATACATATGTGTGTATATACACATATGTATGTGTATATATATACACATATGTATGTGTGTATGTATACACACATACACACCGTATTCAAAAAAATTAAGAAGTAAACAATTAAAATTATTTATGCATCTTCCCAGTCATCTTCTGGGTGAACCAAACGGGTCCAGCCCATATTCTGGAAATCATTTCTAGGATATGTATCTTCCATAATTGTAGCATCTTCCAGAATTGACCATATCCAGCATTTGGTATTCCAGCACCCAAACGGGCCCTAATTGTTTTGATAGATCATGGATCTGTTGCATAGATGTTGAGTACTTTTGGTCCCTATTTAAGCATGAAATATTATGGACTATAACAACCTTTTCTATGAAAGATGTGACACTTTTGACAATTGTCTCATCATATTACAATAGAATTTATTCTAAAGCCTATATAGAAGTGTGAGTAATTAGTCGGGAAAGTGTTTCTGGAGATGGATTCTCGAGTTTGGATTAGGTGCAAGTGTGCATTTGAGTCTTGCAACGAATAGATTTTTGCCTTTTTCACACTGTAGGATGATGAAGTGTGTGATTTCATAATCAAGATTATTAGTGTATTTATTTTATTTATCTACACTTAGGCTTAATTAAGCCTACTAAGTCATCCATTTATATTTGACACTTTTTTTTGTCGGTAATAGGTTATATTTATTGATTATAAAAAGAGTTTACAAACTGTATTACAGGGAGTCATTTCTAGACTCATTCAGTAATTCTATCAAACACCCATTTTGCGTTCTCCATTTTTCCTATCCATCCTGTGGCTTAAGTGCCCAAAAAACTACCCACCCCCATTACAAGGAAATTTTCAAAAATTACAAAATTCCTCATTTACACAGAGGCTTACTATCGTTTGACAAGTAAAGCCCATCATGCTTTCATCCAATGATGTTCTTCTGTCCTCCACTGTAAGTTTCTTGTTTGGGAGTTACAAAAAAGCATTATGTTCCGGCCAGTCTTTGCATCTTCTTCTTGGTTCTTTCAGGTTCAACATTCCACCTTTACTCAAAATTTAACTACTTCTTCTTCTCAAAAAGTTGGGGATTTTACCCATCAGTTTCTTACCACCCTTGCTCAGCGAATTCAAAAATACCTGCACTTTTTAGGAATCACCATGGGTAGAATTACCCTCCTTTTTGCATTATGGGCCTCATGAATGGTCGTGACAAGCTTCCTCCATGCCTTCTTTCGTTCCAAGGTGTAAGCCACTTTATCCACCCTCGTCGGCCAATTTAGGAAACCAATGATTCCCACCTCCATGCCCTCCTCCTCATCTTCATATATTTCATTGTAATTGAAAGCCCAGCCTGGGTGTGGCCACTCTAGAAAAGAGTCTATACCTTCCAAAAAATCAATCTCGAACAAGGACACCATAACCCATTTAACATCATTTTCATGCTCTCCAATCTGTAGTCCCCATGCCATTGTCATCTCTGCAATGTTGACCTTCAATTTCCACCTTCTGTTATCATTGTTGAAAAGAGGCCCCAAAGTATTTTGCATTGCGGTAACCACCTTCTTCATGGGGAAATACGTCATCTTCTTTAACCTTAAATTTTCCAAAGGGCCAAAAAGACCCTTTTGTTGCTTTGATGTTTTGAAGGTGAAGTTTGGCTCCATCGTTCTTCGACGCTGCACCTACAATCTGGAAATTTCAAAAACAAAGGAGAAACAAATAGAGGAGATGGACAAAATAGGTTAGAATTTCATTTAAATAAACAAGTGGCATCATGTTTGTTTTAACTCCCATCCCATCATTCCATCCTTCATCCTGTCTTGTGGTCCTCTCACATGAATATAGCTCTGCCTTCCACGCTTATTGCCACCATTCATTCTTCTTCATAAATGTTTTCCATCATCCCAATTAAGTAATAATGGAATAATTACAATTCCCAACTCACCATCTTAAATATAATTACTAATGTCCTTTTGAAACCAGCCTTCGTTAACTTACTTAAAAAGGTGACTTGGAAAGGAAGATACTTCAATATCATTAATAGTAAATTTTTCAAAATATAAATTCTCCACCTCCTCCAATGATGCTGCCCATTTTGACAACTTGTCAGCTTCCTTATTACCATCTCATTTAATATGGGATATTCTAAAATCTTCAAAACAATTTAGATCTTCTCTGATAATTTCAATGTAGTTTTGGAGATGCCATGCATTTATGGTTAATTTTCTTATAGCATGTATAATAATCAAAGAATCTCCTTCCGGGTGTAGTTTTTTCACCCCTATTTGTTTGGCTATTTTTACTGCCAGCATTGCAGCTTTACACTCGGCCTCATTATTCATTCCATCTTTCAGTCTCATTTCCCCAAAAGACATAATCTCACAATTTGAGTCCCTTATAATGATTCATGCCCCCGATCTACCCGGATTGTTTTGAGCTGCTCCATCAAAATTCCCTTTACACCAACCTTCTTCTAGTATTTTCCAGAAAATCTGCGTCTCTTTTTTATTTTTTTTCCTAACTACTAGTGCCCCTGAGGGGGATTTAAATATGATGTCTGGCCACTTCTTTTGAAATTCACAATCATATTGTGTGAAGGGAATTTGAAGAGCTTTCTTTCTTGAAGCAGAGGATCCCATCACCTCTTCTATAGCATGATCAATCCTATAAAGACATCTTGTTATAGGTTCAACTTCACCTCTAAATATTCTTCGGTTACATTCCTTCCAGATTTCCCAAGTGACTAAGGAAGGAATGATTAACATAATACTAGATAAATTTGATTTATTTAAGGGTCGTGGCCAGCCATCAAAAAATCCTTTCATAGTATGTTCTCTAGGTCCTTCCCATCCCAATTTTGCTTGCACATGATACCAACATTTTTCAGCAAATTCACACTGAACTAATAGGTGATCCACTACTTCTTCATTATTTTTACATAAAACACATTGTGTTGGTCGTGCCATACCCATTATTTTCCTTCTTTCTACTATTAAAATTATACCTTTGATAGATAACCATGCAAAAACACCTGCCTTTGGGAGCACATCTTGATGCCAACATATGTCTTGAGACTCAAATTTAGATTCCTTCATTCCTTTGATGAGCCTGTATCCTAGCTTCACCGAGTATTTCCAAGAAAGAGAGCCACACCATATAAGCCTATGCGGTTTTCCAATCATCTTTAATTTCCTGCTATCTAATATTGATTGCATCCTCTATTTTTCTTGTGCTATCAGTTCTTCTAATTCTACATTCTTCCAACACCAAAATTTCCCTACCCCATCCTCCTAAATGACATAATCATTTACCTTCTCTCCCCATTTCTCCACAAAGAAGGTTTTCAAATCATGGCAACTTTCCTCCTCTATTAGGGACTTATGCCCATCCCAAGAATCCATCCAAAAAAATTCCCTTGATCCATTTATGATTTTCCAAGATAAGTGGTCTGTAATTACCTGTCTGCAGGATAAAATGAAGTCCCAAAATGTTGAACCTTTAGGGGAATTCCTGATTGTTAGAATTCTATTACTGTCTCTAGAATCCAGATATTTTGCTTGTAGAGTTCTGGCCCAGTATTGGTTTGGATGTCTATACATACCCCATACAAGTTTTGCTCCTAAAGCTTTATTCATCTGGTGCCAATTTCTTATTCCTGCTCCACCTTTTTCTTTGGGCTTACATATTTTTTCCCAAGCCAAGAGTAGAATCTTCTCATCATCATTTGCTCCATTCCAAAAGAATTTTCTCATTTTCTATTCTAATATTTTAATAACTTTTTTGGGAATATCTAAACACATCATAGAATAAACAGGGACAGTAGAGATTATAATCTACAACATTAATATCCTTCCAGCTGAAGATAACCACTTGCCTTTCCACCCATCCATTTTTTTAGACACTTTTCTATCAAATCTTTCCAAAGGTATGCTTTTTTACGTCCTCCAAAGAAAGGGATACCAAGATATCTGTTGGGAATTTGTCCTTGTTTCATTCCCATGATTCTACAAATTATTCCTTGTATGTGTTTGGAGTATTAAAGAAGAAAATCTCTGATTTTATCCAATTTATGTGTTGCCCTAATACTCTCCCATAAATTTGTAGAGTTTCCTTTATCACCTTTTCTTCTTGTTTAGTAGCATCTCCCCCCAAGAAGGTATCATCAACAAACTGTAAGTGTGTCAAAGGTTCCACCCCTTCTGTGATTTTAATGCCTTTCCACTTACCATTAGTTCTATTTTTCATTATCAGCCTACCTAGAACTTCTACCAAAATAATAAACAGAAAAGGGGAAAGTGGATCCCCTTGTCTAATCCCATTATCTTGGGAGAAAAAACCTTGTGGGCTGCCATTAACCAGAACAAAGAATATTGGACCATCAATGCATCCCTTTACCTATTGAATCCAATTCTCAGAAAAATTGGATCCTTGCAAAAGTTTCATCAAGAAATTTTGATCAACTTCATCATAAGCTCTTTTAATATCCATTTTAACCATCATTTTTTGAGCTTTGGAAGCTTTGATTAAGTGAACAACCTCATGAGCAATAATAATCCCTTCAAAAATAGAACATCCCAGGGAGAAACCACTTTGCTATTCTAAGATAATTCTATGTAAAACAAGCTTCAGACCGTTGGCTATTACTTTGGAGATAACTTTATAGACATTATGCAAAGAGCAATAGGGCTAAAGTCATCAAAAGTAATTTGTTCATCCTTCTTAGGAATAAGAGCCAAAAAGGTAGTGTTGAAATCTGTAAGGATAAAAGCACCCTTTCTCAATTCCTCAACTACACCCCAGGGGCCTTGTCCCCACCCAAACAAAATAAAGCATGTTTTACCTCTCCTTTAGTAGTTGGAGCCATCAATTTCTCATTTAGATCTTTTGTTACTACAAGGGGTATGACAGTCAACACCTCCTCTATCATCTGCTCATCCCTTTCCTCTAGGTGTTGTTTATTTGAGAAGAAAGCCATTGTTTCTTTGTTAATGCCCTCCATATCATCTATAATCACCCCATTGTCATTTTGAATGTTGTAAATCTTATTCCTTGCTCTACGTATCTTTACAGAATTGTGAAAGAATTTTGCATTTTTATCCCCATCTTTAAGCCAAGTCTCTCTGGATTTTTGTTTCCAGAAGATTTCCTCTTTTCTTAACCATCGTTCCAAATCCTTTTGTAGTCAAATTTCTTCTTGAAAGTCAGCTTCATGCATTCCTTTTTCAATCACTTTTAGACTCAACTGTTTAAGTTCCTCTTCTATCTTATGTTTTTCTTCAAAAATGTTCTTGAAGTTATCTCTATTCCAAATTTTTAATTGTTCTTTTATGAACTGTAATTTGTTGAAAAAGATAAAAGCCTTGTTACTTGACCTCCGGGGTGCTTGTTCCCACCAAGTAGAAATCAAATCAGAAAAACCTTTATCTTGGAAGCACATCACCTCAAACTTGAAGGGGCACCTATCTAGTGTTATTTCATCTTGTATTCTCAAACAGATGGGGAAATGATCAGAACCTTGAAAAGGGAGAATTTCCGCTTCACATGTCCATAAAGTTTCTGCCCAATTGCCTACCAGAAAGAATCTATCTAGCTTTTCTACAATGTTAAAAAATCCTTCCCTCCTATTATTCCATGTAAAATTGCCTTTGTTGAAAGTCACCTCTATTAGTCCACTATCATTGATGATATTACTAAAATCCTTTTGACTGTCACTACTCCATCCTCTACCACCTTTTTTATCCTTTGGTTTTAGGATGGCATTAAAGTCGCCTCCCAATATGACCGTCTCCTCTTGCAGTCCATTGAGAATCATTGCCAAAATTTCCCAAAGTCGCCTTTTCTGCCCTCTATTGTTTGGCCTGTATATATTAAAAACTAGGATACTGCACTTTAGTTGTTTAGAATTAACAACCAACCATTGCCAAAAAAATTTCAGATTGCCTCATTGTGACATTAATAGCTGCCTCATTCCATAGGCAACCCAAGCCCCCTAAAGCACCTTGTGATGACATTAATTTTCCATTAGTATGCAAACTACACTTTCGGTAAGCATACACCGAAAGATAGGACATGAGCAAACTGAAGATCAGATACTAAGAGATCACCGAAGATGACAAAGTGCAAAGAGAACGAATTACACAAGTTAGTGTGTAAACCAAAATCCAAAGCAAAAAGATAAAGTGGAACCCGACAAAGGAACCCAATATGCAAGTTACAGTGTAGACCGAAAAGATAGATATAGTGCAACCAATAAAACAAAACCAAAGGACAGTCAAGCATGATCGACAAACAGAATCGAAAGTCAATTGCAACCCGCAAAAAGTGGATCAGACTTCCACGTCAGATAAATCAAGTGTATTCTATTTATAGGATATTTAATTGTTTTAAATCCATTTCTTTAGGGACAAGATACATGAATGTAAGTGCTTTAATCAGTCTAACTGATTTAAAACACATAGATTAGGAGATCTAGGTATAAGTTGTAAACTTGATCTTAGAGTTAACATTGTTTTTATCAAAACTCGATGAATTCAATCCATCTATAAATAGATGATGCAATCATTCATTACAATGGATGAATAGATGATGTGAAGAGAGAGGAGAACATGAATGAATCAAATGAGCACATATATGGATCAGATTGAGAGTTTCAAGAACAGGGACATCAAAAGGTGAATTTGGTTAGCAAGAACCAAGAATAGAGCATACGAGAATCAGAGGTATTATTCAATCACAGTTAAGGTGATATTATTTTATGTGAACTAAATAGGATCTGTATCAGCAATAGGAGATTTCATTTACTAGGTCAATTTGTAATTTTCTATCATTCTGACAAGTGGAGCAAAGTGTAAAAATCCTTTCAAGGATGGTGGATTTAACCATCCAACAACAAATCTCTTAACCGAGTGCACACTCAACAATGTTGCTAAAGATCTTAATTGAGTAGACTTTAACAGGTCTCCAGCGATACTCCTAATAGGGTAGATCATTAGAAGTGATCAAATTGTAAGCCTTAATTGGCCCCTTCCAATCTGCAGATAGTAAATATTTTGTGGGTGTCATCCCCACCGTAGTTTTTACTTCCTCACAGGAGTTTTCTGCGATATCATATGTTGTGTTGTGTGTCAATTTACTTTCATGAATGTTTCTATGAATGTTCACATGTATGTTAATGTTATGATTTGATATAACTCACATCAAGATAGTTTAAATTAGATTGAATGGATATACAATTGATTACAAAGGTTAATTGATTAAAGGGATGCAAAAAATTTAGAGGTATTGATTCACCCCTCCCCTCTCAGTACATACTTCCCATTAATCCCAACAATTGGTATCAGAGCTAAGTCTCTTCTTGAAAAGATTAAAGGCTTAAGAGAAAAGATCATACAATGGAGAAGTACATACTTGATAAAAATATTGAGAACAAAAAGCATGAAATTCATATGTTCTTTGAATAGTATAAAGAAGATAGAATCAACATGAGACAACTGCTAGATGAAAGAAAGAATATGGCATCTCATTGTATTGAGATAGATTATCACGAGGAAGAGATACCAGATTTATTTGAGTGTTTAGGATCAACTACAAATAAAGCACCAGATTCATTAAAAGAAAGCATCACAAGCCTAACTGAAATCAATCTACATCTGGCTGGACAAGTTAAATCTCTGCAAATTGGTCAAGAGACACAGATGGTAAGGATGATTGATTTCATGAAAAATTCTAGACAAGATGAGAAAGAAAGAACACTAGCTATTGATGATAGAAGAAAGATCACAGAAAAGCTACAAGAAAAATATTCTGAAATACAAAGACTTACAGAACATCACTATGAGATTACAAATCAGATTATTCTTATGAGTCAAGAGGCAAACAGATTACATGTTGAACTCATTGAAAGAATAGACGCTATCACTGAATTGAGGGATGAGAATGAAAAGTTGAAACATGAAATAAGAATTCAACAACAGCATAATGAAATTATCAAAAAGGCTGAATAAAGCAATAAAAGAATGGATGATTTTCTTGAAGGACAATGAAGAGTCAACAACAATACCAGTCTAGGTTTTACCGAGAATGGAGAACCATCAAATCAAGCTGATCCAAAGAATGTCTACACAAATTCAAGACTAAGAAAGCTTACATGAAATCATTGTGGAAAGCAAGGCCATACATCAAATGTATGCAAAGGCAAAATGAAAGATATTCCTAAATCTACATCTTCATTCATAGGATTCTGTTATAAATGTAACAAGAAAGGACATAAAGCTTATGAATGTAAGTCTAAAATGAAACGACCAAAGAAGGAAACCTACATGGACAAATACTATCCTACATGCAAAATAAATGGGCACACAACTCTTGAATGCTGGAAAAAGAAAAGGAAAGCATGGAAGCCTAAAGGTCAAGAAACTCCCTATCAATGGAAAAGAATTGGTAATCAGTATGTATGGGACTATAATACTTGGATAAAGTATACAACATGTGGACGATATGGTCACATTGCTGCAAACTGTATGAGACAATGGACTAGAAATTCTAGAGGCTGTACTAACCCTGGATTGGCATGCTTACATTGTCATAAAGTTGGTCATCTCAAGAAAGACAGCAGAGACCGAATGACAGAGACAAGCACATATCCCAATGGAAATACCATTGAAGATATCCGGAGGGCTAGAGGCAAGATGTGGAGAAAATATTCAAGCAATGATAAAGCTAGAACAAGCAATGCAAATGGTGACATCCCATCCAATGGATCTGGTGACATCACCAGCCCCGCCTAAGAAGAACAAGTAAGTATGGAACAACATTACCCATTTTATTACTTTACATCAGTTCCATAGTATGTTGATATAATGCCAAATTAGCATTAAAAAGATGCATCATGGTAATACTTGTTAAAATTTGTGATAACTATGCTTTTGGGAATATATACCAAAACCCATCGGTATACACTCAAAGCTAAGATTGCCAAGACTTACTAAGAAGCGTCGGTTGAAAGCAAAGTTTCTAAGTACAAACCGAGCCTCGTCGGTAAAACAAGCAAATGAACAAGTTGTCAGTGATACCGAAACCTATCGGTAAATGAAAAGTGAGTTAGCGACTGCTCTGAAACATGTTAAGTGTCACTGAAGGAAGTAAAGTCTTCACTGAAAAACTCAGTCTTCATACATCGAGGAGTTGGCAAGCATTTATGGCACACATTTTAGGGCATCAGAACAACTCATTTGTTCATGACACCCAGAGTAGAGCGACCAAGGTGATTTTCAAGCACAGAGCAAAAGGATCACAGAGAGACCATGACTTGACCTCCAACACTCCCAAGAAGATCAGGAATCTTTGCAAACACAAACAGTAAGTTTCAAAGAATCATCAACTCTATTTTTACGCAAATACGCAAAAGCCCTAAATTTTTGAAAATGGCATCGACTTCACGAACCGTGAAATCCAAGAATGCAAAGAAAGATGAGTTCAAGCTCATCAATAACACGGCATGTGAGGAACCTAAATATAAGATCCATCCTGAGGTTGCCTCACAACCCGATGACACTGGTGCATTTTCACGCATTCCAGCTAGGTTTTTACTTGTTGAAGATGTTCGATCGTTCATACACTGCAAGATTATAAAATCAGAGGTTGAAGAAGCTTACAAGAAGCTGTGTAACGATGATGGAACACTTAAGGATGAACAAAAGCACATTGAAGTGAAAGGGCTCACCAATGCCCTAATGTTTCTGAAGGTTTTCAAAACTAAATGGATTAGGTTACACTAGTACATTTGAGGTCAAATTTTGATGGCCATTTGTCAGATTTGCAACGCTCATTTGTCAGACTTTCGACAATTGAGTCTGTCATCATTTTTGTGTTGGAAATTGTGACAGAAGACATACCCATCAGTTTACCAACACCATATCATGTCAGAAACTTGCACATGGCAATGGCTTCGTTATGGCATTTCCTGCGGTTCATCCATCGACACAAACTATCAAAAAATTATTTCTGACATTAGTACTGTTGGAATAGCGACAATTTGCACCAAATTCTGATAGATCTACCTATCGCTGATATGGCTTTAATGTCAAATGGTCTGTCAAAACATTTCTATTTATGACACTTAAACTGTCGGAAGAGCGACAGTTGTGCAACATTTCTTCGACAGGTATCCCTATCGAACGTATAGCATTACTGTCACAATAAATGTCGTAAATGATTTTTCTCTGACATTTTGTTTGTCAAAAGTATAGCGCTTCCATCAAAATTAATTATTAATTGTCAAAAAACCAACGGATGGGCACATTAAAGTTAACACAGCTCAAGAGACCATCATAGTTTGTCTCTTTCTTCGGTCTATATTATTGACAGAATATTTTACCTTTCATTAGCTCATCAAATCTGAGGATTTGAAAGAATTTAATAGAATATTTTCATGACAACATATATTATTTAAGTTGATGTTGCATGAATTTATCTACTTCGCACACTTGTAGACTATGAGGACGGCGATAAAGAAGCATGGCCATCTTCATAGTATACAAGTGCGCGAAGTAGATAAATTCGTGCAACGTCAACTTAAATAATATATGTTGTCATGAAAATATTCTATTAAACTCTTTCAAATCCCCAGATTTGATGAGCTAATGAAAGGTAAAACATTTTGTCAATAATATAGACCGAAGAAAGAGACAACCTATGATGGTCTCTTGAGATGTGTTATCTTTAGTCCTAGCTACTGTCCTAGCTACCTGTTGATCATCGAGAATAATCACCGCCTTGCATTTATGTACACTGCACAAATTGATCACAGTCTCGCAAAAACATTTTACACTTGTACATCTCATTAATACTGGAGGCCTAAAGTAATTTTATACGATCACTAGCACATTTCGTGCATGGATGAGAAACACTATCCAAAGTTTCTAGATAACCATTTTTGAGAAGAGGAATGAGTGGAGGCCAAAGAAGGGAT
>MU227442.1:1281148-1292591 GCA_018584345.1 Thuja plicata | reverse complement strand
AACATTTCAAAAAAATGGATATCCTTGAGCACAAGCACCAATAACATCAAATAATGGAGTTAAAGCACGGGCTAGGGCATGACACCAGTAGAATGCGGTCATTTCAGTGACAACAATATACAATGGCATCATTAAACACATATGCTAGCAATATCAACAAACATGAATCCAAACATTTGAATACAATGAATTGATATCCTTGAGCACAAGCACCAATACCATCAAATAATAGAGATAAAGCACTGGCTAGGGCATGACACTAGTAGAATGCGGTCATTTCAGAGAGAAACTCCCTCAACAATAAAATGAAATGCATTCGAATATGATGCCAGAGGCTCGAAAGATGAAGAAATCACATACCTTCTCCCGCGCTCAGTTGTCGCTCCTTTTCTCCCGCTCTCCAATCAAAATGAAAATGATGAGGCTGTTTCACTTTTTTTTTAATGTATACCCCGAATCTGTCAGAGTTTCAATGGTCAATTAAACACCCATTGGAATACCGACATCATCGGGGCCTATTACAAAAAAAAATACCAAATTCATAAGAAAAAGTTACCCGTCGGAAACTTCTGTCAAAATTTGGCCTCAAATGTACTAGTGTTAGTGCTAAGCCAAATGTATAACAACAAGCTATGGATTGATGAACCGAAGATAATAACCCAAGACACCATTTGTGTAGTCACTGGTTACCCTATAATCGATAAAGTTAAGGCACTCAATCATCCACTGAAGGAAGAGACCGAGAAAATGACTGGAGCCAAATGGGATGGCAGAGGACTGAAAGTTACAACAATAACTGATGATGAAATCAAGTTTGGTGCATGTGTTTTGGGCTATAAATTCTTCCATGCAAGAAGATTAAACAACATAGCATCAGGTGTAGTGGACAAATCGTTCAAAGTTGTAAAGAAGGGAACACAATTGGACCTATCTGAGCTACTCCTGAATCAGTTGAAGGACTACCTAAAGACTATCAAGAATGCAAATTCAAACACTTGTAAATTTGGCTCACTAATAGTGTGTATCTTCTTTTATTTTCAAGAAACATTAATGTCGGTTAGAGATGTTAAATGGGACAGCACCAAACCGGTCACCATGCAAATCAGTGAGCACATAGCTACACTGGGTGATAACTTCGATAAATTCATGGATGAATACTTCAATGTATTCAAAGACCGAATGAAAAAGAGGGTAAGAATCCCTGAGAAACTCATTAAATAATATAAGGATGAGATATGCTTCATGGTTGAAACTGAAAATACATACATTAAGCCTGATGTACCAAGGAAAACATGGTTAGAACCATTAGAGTATGAGATCAACATTGATCTTGCTACTAAGGCAATTGATGCCTTGATCAATGAACCATTGGACAAGAAGAAACCAAAATTTGGAACTTATGAAGAGGCCAAGACAAGAATCAAATCTGGCCTAATTGTGAAGAAGATTGTCAGGAAGAAAGACAAGATGGTAAATAATCTCAAGAAGATTCTATCAACAACCGAGGAAGACATTGAGCAAGATGAAGAAGTTGGACAGGAGGAAGAAACTGAAGAACAGTTATCTATTAGTAAAGATGAAGGAAAGGATGACTCTGAGGAAATAGAGTTAGATTCACCACCTCCACCACCAAATAAAAGGCCAAGGAAAACATATGATTCTAGGAAAAGAATCCAAACATCAAAGGATTATACTCCTTCACCGTTAAAGAAAGGAAAGGTCAGTACCTACAAGAGAAAAGCTCCCCCACTGAAGAGAGGACAAAACAAGAAAGGAAGAAAATTCATCAGAACCCAAGAGGATATAGAGGACACCAAGTAGGATGAAGCTATTGAAGCATAAAGTGTCAAGGTAAAAGAACCTGACTCTATTAATGACATTTGTATATATATTGTGAATTCTGGATCTATTACAAATCCAAACATTAGAAAATGGCTGAAACAAAATCAAGAAGATCATAATAAAATTGAGGACGCCATGATAGCTAAAATGTACAACTTCAAATATGTACCAATACAATTTGAAGGTATTTATGTACCAAGGGAACTCTTGGATAGATTATACTCTCATTGGAAATTTTCATTGAAGAATTGGAAAGAGATAAGAGAGAGAGTACTTGTTTCTCTCATGCCACCTAAATCAAAGAAGGTTGAAATTGATGAGATGATGGAAAAGTACAAAAAGGATTTCTCACCAAAGATGAGAGCATACAAACTCCTTGAAGGAAAGCTTATAGAGCTTGAGAAAGACAACCATAAGAAATGGTGCAAGATTATGAACAGACCTATTGAGGAGGACAACCCCGACAAAGACATTCAACAACAAGATGTTGACAAGGCAACTCAAGATGACACATCCATTGAGTTAGATAAAGAAGAAGATGATACAATAGGAAACAAGACTGTAGATTTTGTAGATGAAACATGGGAAGACACCAAAAATGACAACATTGTGGACACTAATGTCATTGACATTACCGATGACCCAGAAGAGGAAGTGAATAAGGATGAAGATGTCACTGTTGAAAAGAACAAAACTGATGAGAAGGACACAACAGTTGATAGTGCACAAGTGAATATTCTAGGCAACATGCCTATATTGATACAAGCTATCAATATCCTACAAGAAACAAGCAAGTCACCTAAACAGGATACTCCCAAGGCTGCAGGAGAAGAAGCAAACAAGGATAACACCAATGGTCAGCAAGACATCAGAGATACTCAAGATGTAACTGACACTAATAAGGTTACTAGAGGAGATAAATAAAAAGATGCAAATACTCAAGACAAGAATACAACAACCAAGACTGATGAAGCAAAGGACACCAATGAAAGAGACAAACCAAAAGATGGTACTCCTGAGGAAACTGGAAAAAGTGCTACCGAAGATGTAAAGGTGAATGTGGAGACGTCTGCATACACCCGACAAGATAAAACTGATGCCAAGTAGCAGAAAGAAACACAACAGGTCACTCCATCAAGCACAACAAAAAAGGCCAAGAAATTGGCAATGGTATTACATTCTACTGAGTCTCAGAAGAAGAAGAAGAAAAAAAAGAAGAACAAGTTAGAGGTTACATTGGATGAAATCATTGAAATACCAAAGTGTGACCCCTCTACACTTGACTTTGAAGCATTACAGGAATATGGTGAGATATGCCAAAGAAAGGCATTGCAGGAGAAGATGAAGAAACAACATAGGGACTACATAGTACTGGAGACAACATGGGACATTCTATATCAAATTGTGCCCAATGTTGATATTGATCAAAGCAAACCAATACTTGATCAATTAGCTACCCTCACCGACGCAATCACAACTCAGAACATTGATGTTGAGAAGGCAATAAAGGAGAGAGCTGAGATGAAGTACCAATAGAAGCTCATATATAACATAAGCCAAGAAGTGGCAGTAAATAAGGTAAAGCTATCAGAATCCATATTTGAATTGGATCCAATCATATCTGAAGCTATAGCCTTAATTCAAACATTGAGCACAATTGACAAGATCGCTAAGAAGAATAGTGACAATGTTGCAAAGTTGGATACTCATCTAGCAATAGTGCACAAAGCTTCACCGATGGAGACAATGCAGTCAAGCTGCATTATGAAAAGATCATTGAGATTAAACGGTTAAGGAAAGAGCTATGGGAGGCAGAAACACATTTCAGGGAAGAAGTAACCAAACTCCAAGCTCAACTTCTGCCAAATCTTACACTGCTCCAACATCATATCAGTTTTGCAAGGCAACTGATTGCAACTCCTGAGATGTTTTTGGCAGATAGCATCTATGATATGCACTCTAAGATCACACTCGAGCACATGGCTCTGGATAACCTCAAAGGGCAATGGGAGAAAATGATGGAAGATATGAATTCTTCACATTCCCATATTTTTGATAAGCTCTAAAGGTAAAAGAACTTTGCCCTTAATAGCAAAAAAGGGGGAAAATGATTATATGTACAAATCATTCATTCAGATGGGAAAATGGTAAATATGATATGTATATGGTATAGTTATATAGAAAATAATAGTATAAGTACAAAGGATATAATGATGAAGATATGTATAAAGAAAGACATCATATGTACAGTTGTACATACAGGCATATACATAGGGGTAGTCATTAAATAACTAAGGATTATATATGTTGTATATACTTAACATTATGTTAGTATTTTGCACATATCAATTTTTTATACTAATGTCAAAGGGGGAGATTGATGACATTAATTTGTCATTAGTATGTAAACTACACTTTTGGTAAGCATAGACCGAAAGCTAGGACATGAGAAAACTGAAGATCAGATACTAAGAGATCACCAAAGATGACAAAGTGCAAAGAGAGCCGATGACACAAGTTAGTGTGTAAACCGGAATCCAAAGGAGAAAGATAAAGTGGAACTCGAAAGAGGAACCAGATATGCAAGTTACGGTGCAGACCAAAAAGAAAGATACAGTACAACCGACAAAACAAAACCAAAGGACAGTCAAGCATGACCAACAGACAGAACCAAAGTCAGTTGCAGCCCGTAAAAAGTGGATCTAACTTCCACGTCAGATAAAGCAAGTGTATTCTATTTATAGGTTATTTAATTGTTTTAAATCCATTTCTTTAGGGACAAGATACATGAATGTAAGTGCTTTAATCAGTCTAACTAATTTAAAACACATAGACTAGGAGATCTAGGTATAAGTTGTAAACCTGACCTTAGAGTTAACATTGTTTTTATCAAAACTCGATGAAGTCAATCCATCTATAAATAGATGATGCAAGCATTCATTATAATGGATGAATAGATGACGTGAAGAGAGAGAGAGGAGAACATGAATAAATCAAATGAGCACATCTATGGATCAGATTAAGAGTTTGAAGAACAAGGACATCAAAAGGTGAATTTGGTTAGCAAGAACCAATAACAGAGCATACCGAGAATCAGAGGTATTATTCAATCACAGTTAAGGTGATATTATTTTATGTGAACTAAATAGGATGTGTATCAACAATAGGAGATTGTATTTACCAGGTCAATTTGTAACTTTCTATCATTCTAACCAGTGGAGAAAAGTGTAAAAATCCTTTCAAGGAAGGTGGATTTAACCATCCAACAACAAATCTCTTAACCGAGTGCACACTCAACAGTGTTGCTAAAGCTCTTAATAGAGTAGAATTTAATAGGTCTCCACCAATACTCCTAACAGGGTAGATCATCAGAAGTGATCAAATAAAATCCTCAACTGACCCCTTCCAATCTGCAGATAGTAAATATTTTGTGGGTGCCATCCCCACCACAGTTTTTACTTCCTCACAGGAGTTTTCTGCAATATCATATCTTGTGTTATGTGTCAATTTTATTTCATGAATTTTCACATGTATGTTAATGTTATGATTTGATATAACTCACATCAAGATAGTTTAAATCAGATTGAATGGATATACAATTGATTACAAAGGTTAATTGATAAAAGGGATACAAAAGTTTTAGAGGTACTGATTCACCCCTCCCCTCTTAGTACATACTTCCCATTAATCCCAACACCCTTGGCTTCCACCATAGCACATTTCCATCTTCCAAATCTTCTCACAAATAAATCAAGATCCTCCTACTTAATCTTTGTTTACAATAGTAGAATCAGATCTGGCTTTGTTTGATCAAAACATCTTTTGATCAAACACAATTTGTCAGAGGCATTGCAGCCCCTGATATTCCAAGATAAGAATTTCATAATTCCTAGGAAAAGGCATAGCTTTTTCCTGATCTTAAAAATTTTGTTTGATTCGAGGCACTGCTAGCCATGGCTAGCTTGGCCTTATTGGATTTAGGCCCTCTCTTTTTCTTCTCCCCAATCCATGGTTTCAAAAGTTGAGAAGGAGTTTGTTCCACTGTTCTTTTTTCACATACACCTTGAGATTCAAAAAGATCCAAATCATTTAAGCCTCCATCCTCTTCATTCGTGATATATTCACATTCCCAATTTTCTTATCCATCCCCACTGTCTCTAGAGATTTCAAAAGAGCTATTTAGATTTCTTATTGGGGATTTTTCTAAATCCTTAAAAAGTAGATTATCATCTACACCTTCATTCATATCCTTTTTCTGAATTTGATATACCTCCCTTTCCTATGATTGTAAGTTGTTTGCTGCTATCCTATTTTCCTCCATTCTATTTATGGGTGTTGCTTGGTCTCAAAATGCTAAAGTTTCCATGACCACCTGGGGAATTTGGTCAGTTACATCTTCCTTCTCCTTATGGATAGAGACCTTTGACCGTGGCTGTGCTTGTATATGCTTTAAATCGCTTGGGGTGCATTTTACACAATGTTGCCTATTAATCATAGTGAGGGGTGTTTCCATAACCCGTTGTGTGGAAAGTTTGTCCTTGTTCTCATTGTCATTTCTTGTTATTCCCTAAATGGCTTCATCTCTTGAAGTGTTATAGTCCTTTCTCCATGGGGGTGCATTGAACTTTCCTCTGTTCAGATGTTTATCTGATTTTCCATTAAATCCATTGAACCTTTCCCAGCTATTAGGAACTCTCGTTCAATTTGATCGAAAAGAATATCATCTTTCACTCACTTCCCCTTTTCTTTGGCAACCAACATAGTCTTTGTGGGACAGGTCTGATTCTCCTCACCTTCCCAGACTTCAAGCATTTGCTTCCAAGTGCCATGCTCAGTTCTTAATATTATAAAGTCTGGAACCAGATTATTGCTTTGAAGATTTATAAGGATTCTAGGGTGTATAGATGAATCTTTTTTGCTTATAACCTCCATTACAGAGACAAAAGTATTGATTTTATTCCCTATTTTCTCCAAAGTGACTTCATCCTAGTATTCCATTGGGAGATTATGCAGATTCAACCATACCAGGTATTATTTTAGCTTTTCTTTCATAGGGTCAAAATTTTCTATCCAATCCTTTATGTAAACACCTTTCCCATTGATTAAAATAGGCCAATTCTTTAGGATCCATTCTTTTTCCTCTTTCAAAGAACAAATGCCCAAATAAAAACCTTTTATAAGGGTTTTGAGTTTTAAATCCTTGCCCCATACCCAGCCACACCAGTCTTGAATGAGGGACACTGATGCCCACGGTCCCAACCATTTGAAGAAAAAGGCCCTATCTTTGAAAGATCCCACCACATCTAACCATAGAGGATTTTAAATCTTAAGTGTGGACATTAATTACCTCATATATCATGTTATCCAGTTCTTTGATGGTTTTTTGGGGTGGTTCTACTGCTTTATCCTTTTCCTGAGGCTGCTTCGGTCGGTAAAACTTGTGCTCAATCTTTGTAAAATTGAAGTTTTTACCAAGCCACGTGTAACCTAGAATATGGTCACTGGTTCTATTCTAGTTCTCCCCTCTCCTTCCATTCCCAAAGGTTTTAATACCCAGTTCCCCCATTTCACCATTATGTAGGAAAACGAACCTGCGTGTGTGTCGAGTTTCAAAGGTTGAAAGGCCACCTATAATATCCTTTGCCACTGTAAATCTTCCATATTTTTCCCTAAAACCCGTCCTAACCTACGGCTGCACTCCATCCCCATCACCTCGAGTTGCAGGTGACCGTTGCCTCTAGAAAAACTCATGCTTCTCTCTCATTTCAAAAATTGGGCTATGCATATTTGACACTTGTTCATACGAGTTGTCATCATTTAGGATTTGATTAGAGAGGTGTCGATTCTATTTCAACACCTCATGCTGGTTTTGTGGGAGGAAACTCACCACCACTCATTGAGTGTTGGATGGATAGTTCTCAAGTACCATCTGAACTTGATAATTAAACTCTGTAAGAAAATGCATATGCTTTGTTGGGAAGTAGACAGATTGAATCATGTATGAGTTTTCTTTATATAAATGTGATAAGATAATGTGAGTGTAAATGACAGAGCATGGATTCAAACCTCTTGTATTCAGTGACACATTTGAGACTTGCTAAGAATTAGGTCTGAATTTTAGTTATTTTTAGTAAGTATTAAGCCTAAATATTTGTTATTTTTAGTAAATCTGGATGTACATTGAAACTTGGATCTATCATTAATATACAAGTCTATTGCAGAACAACCAAATATACATTAATATTTAGCTGATAGGCTTCTCTTGGGGAGAAACCCTTGACCGAAAAAGTGTCTCACGCAACCGAAAAAACATTGCCGAAAAAAGTTGTGGTAGCATAGCAGATGTGAAGCCTAACAAATGTTATGACAATATCCTCCTCTGCCTATGAGTTTTATTCTCTACTGAATTTTTCTGCCCAAAATATTTGATTCACAGAGCCTCAAATGCTAAGGCCTTATGTTATCATTGTTCCTGAGAGCCAAATCCAATTGGAGAAATCCATGGTATACAACATACAACACGGGTGGGAGATTCATGTACGAAGTGGAGGACACAACTATGAGGGACTCTCCTACACTTCTGACGTTCCCTTCATGCTCATTGATTTGTTGAAACTCAACAAAATCACAGTGGACATGAAATCAAAGACGATGTAGTTTGAAGCAGGTGCAACTTTGGGTGAAGTCTATTATGCCATTGAAAATAGTTCACACAACCTGGCATTCCCTGTGGGTGTTTTCCACATGGTCGGATCCGGCGGTCATATTGTCGATGGAGGGTTGAGCTTTATGTCAAGAAAATATAACCTCAAAACATATAATGTTTTGGATGCCCTGCTGATAAATGCGTCAGGGAAGGTGATGCATAAGGACACCATGGGAGAGGATGTTTTTTGGGCTCTAAGAAGCGGCGGCGGTGGAAGTTGGGTTGTTGTATATGCCGAGAAACTACAGCTGGTGAGTGTGTCCACCATTTTGATTGCTTTCATTATGTTAAAAAATGGTGCAGATAATGTCACAAAGGTTGTTCATAGATGGAAATATGTTGGTCCTAAAATGGAGGAAGATATGTTCATGTGAGTATGGTTCTTTGGGATAGAAGTGAACAACAACACAACCATCATAGCATCATTTCATGGAATATACCTGGGACATCGGCCCAAGTTGTTGACTAAAATGGGGAAGATTTTCCCCAAGTTGGGAATGACGGCTATAGATTGTAAAGAAATGATATGGGTAGAGACGATTGGCAACTTTGATAGTACCAATGTGAGCCAATTGACAAACCGATATTATAGAAACAAAGTTTTCTTCAAGATTAAGTCAGATTTTGGGAAAACCCCATTGCCAAAACCTACTCTAAGAGGACTGTGGTCTATTATGGAAGAGGATGTGAGTGCCTACGCCATTTTCTCTCCTCTAGGAGGGATAATGAATAGGATTCCGACCGTTACATTGTCATTTCCTCAGTGAAAGGGGACATTGTTTAACATTCAGAATAAGGTAACATGGATGAACAGAAGTGAGGATGATCATTATATTGAATGGATGAGGAAGCTTTACAGATACATGGAGCCTTATGTGTCCCATTCCCTGAGGGTTGCGTATGTGAATTATCTGGATTTGGGTAGTGCCTTCAATGGGAGTGCTTTTATTGAAGAGGCAAGGGCTTGGGGCGACAAGTATTTCTAGCACAACTACGATAGGCTTGTTAATCTCTAAGTTTTGTTGATGATTAGTGACCAACACTTAGTCATTCACTTAGGCAGTTTTAGTTGGCTATCACTGTGGTCGAGCTAAAACTATGCAAGGCCGAGCAACATTGCCGAGTAGTTTTTCAGTTTGCCTAGTTACATTGTCGAGCTGAGTTACATTGCCGAGATGAGAAGGATATAGAGAAGTCAAGTGCCGAGAAAAACAATTTCTGTATACATGTCTGGAATGATTCAAACTTCAAGGATAAGTGA
The DNA here is from genome assembly GCA_018584345.1 of Thuja plicata. NCBI lineage: Eukaryota > Viridiplantae > Streptophyta > Pinopsida > Cupressales > Cupressaceae > Thuja > Thuja plicata. The sequence goes on along the minus strand of MU227442.1, from coordinate 1,282,782 downwards.
TCTGGCCAACTTGTATAATATTTTTTGGGCCGACTTATGTATGCATTTAATATTCTTCTACGAAGTTAGTTATGCATTTAATTGTTTTATCCTATGCATGATCTATTGTAAACATTAATTGTAATACCATCAAGGTATGGGTATTAGATCTTGATCGTTGATCTAGATCTCGCTATGAGACTTGAATGGATATATTAGATTGCTTCTAAACCCTATTTTTGCAAGAGTAAGGAGAAGGAAGATGAAGTGTGTGGTGACTGCATTTTTGAAGTGAAATGCACAGAGGGTTATTTTGTTAAGAAGTAGAGATCAAGCAAAGTGACAACACAGTGAACATCAGAGTAAAGTTATATCAGATTATGAGATAATAGAAGGTACTGGAAAGAGGAGATCTATCATCAGCATCAGAGTGCATAAAAAAGGATCAATACTTGAGACATTCTAATCATTGTAGCAGGTGAAAATATCTTAACAGAGTGGTTCTAGCAGACCTTTCTTAATCTCCTAACAGAGTGCTTACTTTATTGTAAGTTGAAATCTTTTAACAGGGTAGATTGTAATGATCTTTAGCTCTTAACCGGGTAGACCTTTAATAGGGTAGATTACATTTTGTAATCAACATTTGTAGCCTTAACAAGCACACTTTATTACTGTAGTAGTGGAGAATTTTGTGGGTGTCATCCCCACCCCAGTTTTACCTATTTGGGTTTCTAGGTTACCAAGTTCTTGTGTTGTGTGTTATTTATTTCATTGTGTGGATGCTATCTGAGATTACATTAGATTCATATATGTATGAATGTGGATCAGTTTGTTTTAAGTGTTTAAATTTTAAGATCTGATTCACCCCCCCTCCCCTCTTAGAATCTTACTTTCCCATTATTGTATTTCCAACAATTGGTATTAGAGCACAGTTCTCTAAAAAGGTCATAATCAGCTTGAGAATACAGATCTTGAGATGGAGATCTACAAGATGGGTAAAGTCATTTAGAATCAAAAGATTGATATTCAGCTAGCACTACAACATCTTGAGACTGCAAGACAAGAATTAAAGAAGTCCTTGAATGCAAGGAAAGATTTGGCCAAACTAATGAATGACACTCATTATCAGGAAGAGGACACCACAAATCTATTTTAGAATGGATATTCTACTAAGAGCGATGCAGCAATAGCAAATCTACTAGAAAAGAACAGTGCACTATGTGAAGAAGTCAAAAACTTGAAAAAGGAACAAGAAGCCCAATCAATAAGAATGTGTGAAGTTGTTGAACAGAAAAAGAAAGCTGAAGATGACAAGGCTATGGCAGAAGAAGATAAAATAATGATGACTACCATACTTGACGAAAGAACACATGATGTACAAACAATGACAGTCAATCAAGTAGACATGGCAAATCAACTACTACTTGTGAATTAGGAGATCAGTAGGAAAGACTTGGAGATTGTTAATATTAGATCTAAGAATAGTCAGTTGAAAGATGAATTGAGATCTAAGAAAGAAATTAATAATAGAGTGAATGATCCCAATGCTACTATGAGCTACTTTGAACAACTGGTGGAAGCATCAAGAAGACCTAAAGATTCTTCTAGATTAGGTCACACTGAACAACATACAACCATTGAAGAAGGAGAATCAT
>MU227442.1:1254134-1276053 GCA_018584345.1 Thuja plicata | reverse complement strand
GATGATTAGTGACCAACACTTAGTCATTCACTTAGGCAGTTTTAGTTGGCTATCACTGTGGCCGAGCTAAAACTATGCAAGGCCGAGCAACATTGCCGAGCAGTTTTCAGTTTGCCTAGTTACATTGTCGAGCTAAGTTACATTACCGAGCCGAGAAGGATACAGAGAAGTCAAGTGCCGAGCATAACAGATTTTGTATGCATGTCTGGAATGATTCAAACTTTGAGGATAAGTGATCTGGCCGACTTGTATAAGATTTTTTGGGCCGACTTATGTATGCATTTAATATTCTTCTACGGAGTTAGTTATGCATTTAATTGTTTTATCCTATGCATGATCTATTGTAAACATTAATTATAATACCATCAAGGTATGGGTATTAGATCTTGATTGTTGATCTAGATCTCGCTATGAGACTTGAACGGATATATTAGATTGCTTCTAAACCCTATTTTTACAAGAGTAAGGAGAAGGAAGATGAAGTGTGTGGTGACTGCATTTTTTAAGTGAAATGCACAGAGGGTTATTTTGTTAAGAAGTAGAGATCAAGCAGAGTGACAACACAGTGAACAACAGAGTAAAGTTATATCAGATTATGAGATCATAGAAAGTACTGGAAAGAGGAGATCTGTTATCAGCATCAGAGTGCATAACGAAGGATCAATACATGAGACATTCTAATCATTGTATCAGGTGAAAATCTCTTAACAGAGTGGTTCTAGCAGACCTTTCTTAATCTCCTAACAGAGTGCTTACTTTATTGTAAGTTGAAATCCTTTAACATGGTAGATTGTAATGATCTTTAGCTCTTAACCGGGCAGACCTTTAATAGGGTAGATTACATTTTGTAATCAACATTTGTAGCCTTAACAAGCACACTTTATTATTGCAGTAGTGGAGAATTTTGTGGGTGTCATCCCCACCCCAGTTTTACCTATTTGGGTTTTCGGGTTACCAAGTTCTTGTGTTATGTGTTATTTATTTCATTGTGTGGATGCTATCTGAGATTACATTAGATTCATATATGTATGAATGTGGATTAGTTTGTTTTAAGTGTTTAAATTTTAAGATCTGATTCACCCCCCCACCCCCTCTTAGTATCTTGCTTTCCCATTATTGTATTTCCAACAAGGCTTGTCAAGGCAAAAACCCAAGTGGATCCCAAAAATTACTTCAGAAATTTTTAGAGCATTCCTCCTCTCAGATTAGCTATTATTTTATTTATTAGTATTGGCATAATAAGACACACTGTTTATAAGCAGCCACGTGCAACCAGCCACTCAACCTTTTGAAGCTTTCTAGCTCTTAAAACTTGAATCTTACAATAATACATTCAATTCCATTTGTACTAGTGGTCCTCTACATGTTATGGCACCTGAATTTTCAAATTTCGATATCCTGTAAATTTATTTGTGAATTTTAATTTTTTCTGAGATGAAAACTTAACGACAATATATTTGTACAAAAATTATATAAAAAATATTTAAAGATATTCTTGTTTAAGAAAATTGAGACACTTCATAAATATATGAAAAAATTATATTTATACAAGTTTTCACATTACCTTCTACAACTACATGATGTCTCTTTCCATCAATAAATATTTAGTGAAAAATTTATAATCCCTTTGACACGCTATTAAAAATATATCATGACATCCAAATTTTATCATATTTTCTTTGTAAAAATTTAGTTTAAGATCAATAAGACGTTTGTAGATGTAAGATGAATCATAATAGGCATAATCAACAAAGCTATAATAGAACAACCTAGTCAAACATGAAAGTCATTAGAGATAAGTTTATTAACGAGAAACAAAAATATTTACAAAATCCCTATCTGAATGGTAGAATTAATGAAATTGTTAAAATACTTTCAACTGCTCAAATGAAGTCTAACCAGTAAAATATTCATTAAGAGTAATAATTTAATCATGCAATTAAGAAGAATGTATGGGAATTTAATGAAACGCTACATGAAGAGTTATACAAGTATCATCAGTATGAGAAGGTCTAGGTAAAAGAATGCTACATTTATCCGTAAACCTTTAACTAATATATATATATATATATATATATATGTATGTATGTATGTATGACTTCAGATAATCCCCAATTTGATATAACTTTAGACTTTTCTTTTCCCATGTCGATAATCACCAGTTTGATAATTGACGAATTCAAATCAAATGAGAATGTTGAATTGGACAGCGGTATGTAAAGATCAAAATCGTTGTATCTTGAGTATCAACATAATTTACGTTGCCGGAAAAAGGGCCGAGAGTGTCGAATCATAAACGAAGATTTTGTGTCATGCAAGAAAAATTACAGACCCGTCATCTCTATCTGCATAGTGAAGGGGAAATTACGCCCGTCAGTAAAATGCACCAATTTTTCCTTTCATGTCGGGCCCATCAAGTGCCAAAGCCACCACGACTGACTTTAAAGCGCCTTAAATGCCATAATACTCGGTCTCTGCAATTAGTTTTTTTGAAGACCCTAAGGATGAAAGAATGCAGGGTTTTAAACTTTTAGAGTGAATGTTTAGAAAATTAATCCCCAAATATTTATTACAATGATGGCCTTTTGAGTGTGCAACGGGGTCATGTTGCCCTGGTACTGAGGCACTAATGGAGGCATCTTTGCACATATACTCTGTATATACGACCTGAAAGGATGAATTTTCAATGTATATATAATAGATAGATATTTAATACTGTGTTGAACACTTGATGCTAATAAAGGCAAAGGAAAAGAGTGCTTGCAACGAAAGAGGATGGATATTGGAAGAAGATTGTGACACTACTTGGTTGCATTGGAAGATTCAAAGTGGTGGGATCATGGTGATTCCAGAAGTCATCCAGCAAGCTGCCATAGAGAATTTGTTTGGATCGTAATGAGATCTCACAACCCCTGAATGCATGGTGTTTGAGGACCCTTGCAACCTCTTCATAAGTGGGATTGTGTTGATGTAAGAATGTTGTAGTCACCAATATGTTGTACCACCGAAAAAATATGAGGTGATGTCTTCTACATGAAATTTTGTCAAAAGATTTGCAAATATATACATCTAGTCTCATTTTGGAGATGACCCCTTCTTGGCCTACTATAAACATTTTATTTACATTTGCACTGAGGAGATCTCGACAACCCTCAAACTCTCTCTCCTTCCAACATTATCAACAGCTATTAAACAAATAATCTTTATACAAATTCCAGAAGGAACAAGGAGAATCATGAGAGAACCGTTCACCATTTTAAAATAAAAATTAACAATCCCAGCCAGATTTATGATATGATTGGAAAGAACCAGTGGATGATTATGTATTCTATGCATGCAATCACATGGTTTCTTATCGTCTTTTATACTGTCTGAAACAAAGTCACCTTGTGCTAATCTCTCCCCTCCCCTCCTCCACATTAACCGTCCCTGATAAAGAAATGTGCATACCGATGTGTCACCCCCAATTGTACCCTCAGAGTTGTTGTATTCGCTCACAGATGAAGATTCCTCCACTACCATCCCCATTTCATGCACATGCCAAAAAAGAGCTAGACTAGTAATGCCGATTGAATGAACTAGTTATATTATTTATTATAATATTTTTAAAAGTATTTTAACTTATTTATTTTGACAAAAAAAATCACTAATTTTTAATAATATAAATATTAAAAATATCAGTTATCTTCTAATTTATAAAATAAAAAATATAAACAATAAAATAAAATAAGTATAAATAGCAATATATCACAATTTTACTTGATGTATAAATTATATCCTACTTATAAATTAAATATATTGTATATTTATTAGTTAATTATCATATAATAAATTACTATTATAGAATTATATATTTATATAATAGTATTATATATTTTTATTTTTTATTTTCCTATCGACTTTACCTTCCATCTATTTCGATACAAGCGCTAGTTTTAAACAAGGACGCATAACGTCTAGTTCCTGCCTAAGTCATAAAGATTAAGCCTTACGAGATTTGGCTTGATGAACATTAAATATTAAATAGTAAATATTAAATGAAGATTTCTATTACAGTATCATATTCAAGTAATTAATGATATTTAAATTAACATTGTTTTGGTATTTTTTGTGCACTGTTATGAATCTAATAATATATTATATCAATATAATATATAAAAAATTATATTAATATTATACTATTAAGTGAATATTAATATATAATATAATTAATTAGTTGCAATAAACATATTATAAACAATAGAAACAAAAAAACAATAATAGAATATTCAAAATATATTAGAACTATACAAATGTAAAAAGTTGTCAAAAAATAAAATGTTATGATTGGACAACTAAAATGAAAATATCTCTTAGGCAAAAGCCTCACATTAGTCACATTCAACCAATAAAATTAGAGATAAATAATTCCTATTACAATATATAAAATTCAAAATATATTAAAACTATACCAATACAAAAAGTTGTTGAAAAATACAATGACCTGATTGGACAACTAATACAAACAGTAGGTGAATGCTATAATATCCTGCCTACCACAGGAACTAATAATCTAATACGTCAGCGGCACATGGGTATCACGATCTCATTAAAAGTTTAAAATTATCGTTTCCCACTGAATGAACACCTGTATATATCCTATACAGATTATGTCAGCAACATCTGATAGAGTTCATAGGTGTCGCCTAAAAAGGAGTCGTTTGTAATATCCGAAAAAGGAGTCGTTTGTAATATCCTTAGGATTTCGTCTGCAACAACGTCAAGACCAGCCTCATCATCTCTATTTATGAAGGTTTCTGGGAAAAAAACAATTGATATGGCAATATTAATGGTTTCTCAGCCACATAATTTACATTCATTGGTAGCTATATAAAGAATAGTAAATGCGTAATTATAATTTCCTATAACTTGTCTCTATGTCCGGAGTTTACAGCTGAGGGAAGAATGGAAATAGAAATGATGTTTTTTTAAAGTCTATCATATTATATTAGACAATCTGTTTTGGGGTCTACATGTAACTTTTATAGAAAATACATGATTGATATATCTTGCTACCTTCCACTTATCTTATTATACACTTGTCATTGATGGATGGGATACTAGAAATAAAAATGGATCTTTTATGGATCTTTTTATAGTCTATGATATTGGGCCATCCATTTTTGGGTCTACAAATAGGTTATCTAGAGAAGATGTGTGCCCTATCATATATGTGTGAGATTGATGGGAGAATGGAAATGGAAATGAATATTTTCATATCAAAGATATTGAATGATTGTTTTTTTTGGGTTTTCAAGTGGTTTATAGTATATGGGGCTGCATTGCACTCCACGCAAGAGACACTTAGTTGCGCTACAAACGAGGCGTACAATGCCCTACTTGAACGATTTGACCTTTCTTTCTAGAATACAAGTTCTTCAAACTAAGTAAGTCAATAAGCTTGTTAAAGAAGTGAACCTTAGAGTCAATTGTCAACTATTATTTACCATCTTATTGTCATCTTTTTAATTATCTTTTTATCATAACTTAATATCACCTAATCCATTAATATCATTATATCATTTAACATAATTATTATTATTTTTTCTTAGTTTATATTTTCATCGTATTTAACGATCATATAAAATATGTTTAATAGAGTTAAAGACCATAAATCATGTAATGTTATAAGGGTAGATCAACAAATTTATTCTTCTAGTCATCAACTATTAATTATCATCTTGTTCTCATTTTATTAATTATTTATTATCATCATTAAATATAATTTGATATTCATTCATACTAGTATATCATTTGTCATCAACATTTTATTTTTTTTAAGTTTATCATCAACATTATTCAATATAATCATTTCACAATTATTTTCTTTGGTTTTTTATTTCTATTGTACTTAATTATTATTGAAATTGTATAAAACATGTTTATTAGATTAAAAAAATAATAAGTAATGTGTAGTGTTATAAAGGTACATGAGCACTTTAATGGTGATTGTAAATGATTCAATGTGTGGTTTCTTTGATGCAACGAAGGGGATGAGATAGGGGGTCCACTATAGATTTGTTCCTATTTGTTATTATAGTTGAGGCTATGAGTAGTTATTTCAAAAAATTGAGGGAGGATAACATTAGGAATAAAATTAAGATTATTGATGGAATCAATCCAATCACCCATGCTTAGTTTGTAGATGATAACATGTTAATTCGAGAAGCTACAATAAGATAGGCAAAAGTAATTGAAAGAGCCTTAGAAAATTACTACTTCTCGAGACAAGTCATGAACAAAGAGAAATTGGAGATATATTTTCAATACAAAGAAGGTAATACAAAATAAAATTGCTTGGTTTTTTCAGTTTCTATCCTCCCTTCCAAACATCTTGGTGCCTCCCTTTTTGCTAAAATATACAAAACCATGTGCATTAGAAAGATACACTGAGTAACTGTAGGAACATGATGGTGGCATGGAAAAGCAAGTGGTTATCATTGGCTAGTAGGATTATAATGATCAAGTCGGTTCTAGCTAAATTATGCCAATTTATGTGATATCATGTTTCAAATTGACAAGTAAAACAATTTCAAATCTTGAGATTTACATGAAGAAATTTTTATGTGAGGGATCTAAGGATGACAAGAGGATTCTTTTAATATGTTGGGACATTGAATGTCTCACAAAGACATTTGGTGGGGTTGGATTAAGAAAAACAAAAAGATAAAATTTGGCGTTAGGGGAAAAACTCTCATGGAGAATGTACAAAGGTGTAGAATTCTACAGAAGAAGTATCTCTGGAAAACAATGATTGAAGTAGAATATTAACTTTGGTTGATTCAAATGGTGGCTCAAGAGTTTAACATTTTTATGAGAGAGTGAGAAAGTAATTACTGACCATCTATCTTGGAGGATATGTAATGATAGGAAGGCAAGATTTTGGTTTAGCTCATGAAACAACAATGTGCCAATTATTGATTTATTTTCCTTAACATTAAGATAGGTAGAGAGAGTAATTAGAATGCATGGGTAACATATTTCTCAGTATATTAGAACAGTGGATGATGACATAGGTGAAAGCTATAATTCAATGGATGTTGAAGAGCTCCCATTCCAATGAATGAAAAATTAATTTTGCAAGATGAATTTTATAAACGTATAATATTTATTTCTAATGGATAGGAGGAGATTATCTAGTGTATTTCTAAATTTGGGAATTGATCGGTCAAGTCAAGATATTCCATAGAAAAGCTTCAAGCTCGGTTAGGGATGATTACCTAACAGATTTGAGCTAGCATAATTATAATCTGCCCAGGGTGGAGCCTTCTTATGGACAACTTTACATAGAAGAATTTTGGTAAGTGAATGACTTTGGAGTATCAAAATTCAAGGGACAAGCATATGTCCCATGTGTCATTCCGATGAGGAGACATGCAATAATCAATTACTCAATTATGCATTCACTTCAGGACGTTGGAACCGGTTGATGCTCTTACTTGGATGGACTTCTTCGAGATAAGAAGACTTGTACAAGTTTATTATTTCTTGGCCTAAGCCATTTTCATGTGTGACTTGGGGTGACATCTAGTTGGTTGCTCCATCTATGCTAGTGTTGCAAATTTAGAAAGAACATAATAGGAAAATATTTTGTGAATAAAGTATGAAGGTTTTAGATCATGTTATTAGGAGAATTGAAGACAATACATGTGAAATGACTAATGCAAGACAAAAATTCAAGACTAATTTTCATTTTATGAGATGGTTCGATAATGAAATCAAGAAGAAATGGGGAATGTTAAGGCCTCCAACATAAAATATAACTAATAAACCAAATCATAAGTGTGGGGTTGAATGGAAGGTGCTTGAGAAAGGTCGAGTTAAACTCAATTTTGATGGTGCAACAAAAGAGGATATGAGTCCAGTTGGGGATAGTTGCATCATTAGAGATGAAAATTAGGATTGCATGTGGACACTATCAAGAAATCTTGAAGTCACTATTGTTAGTTAATGAATATGTCTTCTTTCTTTAAATCAACTTAACACTCTATAACCCATCTGAAAACAACAAAATTTTCTAACATCGGGATCTAATAACACAACAACATCTAGATCCTCTAAATTTAACGGTATAGCTCCCGTATAAGATATTCAATGAATACTAAAACAAAAATTGCTATAAGCAGAGATCTTACTTTTCACCAGAAAGTAATTAAGGGATTTAAAAGCATATCATTTATCAACATAGAATGACTGCTGATGAAATATTTCATAATATAGAATGAAGCCTATAGACTTCAGATTTTCTCATTCATTGAAAGAAATAAATAAAATAGAGTAAACTTTAACTACTAATAAAATAAAGATCTGCAAGACATTCATCAACCAATTTGGATATCCCAACAGAGATCCTCCATAATTTTATAAACACACAGATTCATAAAATGAGAGTTTTTCATTCATTGATTTCCAAATATACCAGCAAATTTCAAAATATCACAACAAAAAATATTAAGTTTGAAAACTAAAATTCTAGTAATTAAAGTGTCGACCCTAACTTAGCCTCTTCCCTGGCTATATATAGTCATCAATATATTATCAAAATATTACAGAACTCCTCGGAGTTGTTCTTTGAAACTGTTTTAAAACTGAAAAGAAAAATTCATGCAAGAAACTAAATCCTACGCATGCATCGGAAGTGACGGACCATGATCAAGGAGTCGCTGAAGGATTTAGCTACTCACCTTGAGTAGTAGATGATTGAGCGGCTCACCATTCCATGTGTTCTCTGGAGAAGATATCCACGACAGTGTGATAGGGCAGGGCAATATGTACAACTATCTGTTTCCATAGTTTCTTCTCCTTACAAACCTGCACCATTTTGTGCTTGTGTGATTCCAAATTATCAACACACACATCCAGTATGGATCCTACATTGGCCATTTCAGTGAAGTCTTTTGCAAACAAAGACTTGTTATCCCTCACCATTGTCATTTCTTTTTCAAATTCCTGAGTTAAATCACCTAGTTCCTTCACAGTTTGACCATCTTCTTTAACAAGAGCTATATCAGGCATTTTAAGTCTCTTCTCATCATTTCAATTAGCTCCTTAAGCTCATTTAGTAGCTTAACTAAACTTTGACGTCTAGACTCCAGGATTGTGTTTCTCCATTCAATACTTTTCATAGCCACATAGAACACTTCATCGTCAAGTCCAACAACTGGTTTTTCAACAAGGAAGTTGGTTACACCAATCTTCTCAACTTCACACATTTGACTCACAATAAGAGACCATTTTCTCTTTTCCTTTTCCCATGCTTTCATGTATGTCTGCATCTCAGCAATCACTACGTTAACTGTATCTCTGGTTTGAATCAATTGGGCAATATAATCCCCTGCGCCTTGGACAATGCCTTGTATCCACTAGTTGAATGCATCTACAACCAATTTACTTCTCTTAACCTATTCAAGAACATTACGGCTCTCAGGTGACCGTGGATCAAAGGAATGCGAGATTTGAGAAATTGGGGTAGGATCGGGACTTGTGAGCTCCTGAATGAATTTGACTAACACCTTGATAAGAGATTTAATCTCTTTCTTGTCCTTCTCATACTTTAGGGTCCTCTTAATTATATTTTTGGTAGATGATTCCAGGTGAGTTACATCTACCTCTCTAGTTCCTTCTCCGAGGTCTATCTTTTCAATAATGTAGTCATCATTCATGATATCACTAACAACCTTGTTTCATTTAGGAGCCAAACGTTCTTCTATCGAATGCCCTATTATTTCATCCATGTTGATTCTGGATTCTGTCTTCATCCTTTTTGGCTTCATTATGGTGCCCAGGCACTTGCTTACCATATCTTCTGTTGGTAGAGTGATAGGCAGTACATTTCTCTTCTTGTTGATAGACGTCTCCAGCCAACTAAGAGTTGAGGATGGGGTCTGCAGGGACATGTCTATAACCAATGATGAGTCTCCAACATTGGTTTTTTGATGCTTTGGATTGGCTTCCGGCTTCAGGGGAGAATTTTGAGGATCCTAATCAATATCCATGATGTCTAGGTCAATCACTTCCTTCTCTTCAGCTTCCTTGGGGCTCTGTTTCCTAGGGCGCAAAACTCTTGTGGACAACTTAGCAGAGAAATATTCTTCCTTCATCTCACTCTTAACTTTAGATGGAGCCTTTCTCTTTTTAGACTTCTCAGAACCTATAATGGGAACAACATCATTAGAAATAAGACTAGGACTAGCTACAAATCGTTTCTTGTTAGCCCCCTTGGTGTTATGTTTTCCCTTTTGGGGGGGTCTTTTACTTTCTATCCAGTCTTTTGTTTTGTTAATAACACTAAGGGTTTTAATGTGGATATTATCTCTTTCTTCTACACCCCAGTCAATTTCAAGTAGAGGCTGATGTTTAAACTTCTTCTCATACTCAGTACTTGTTATTTCATCATCTTCCCCTTCTTCTATACCTATGATATCTAAATCAATCTGTAGTGAAACAATCTGACTGAGAGTGAACCTAGACCATATTCTTCTAATTGCCTCCTGGCCATCAACACAATCCTCACAATAGTCCTCCATTGTTGGAATATGATGGAACTCATTTACTAGACCAAAATGTTGAGTTGCGTAACCTCTAACATCAAAATCTTTCTTAGGTTCAAAAGTCTTCAAATTTAACTTCTTGAGTTCCAATTCTAATTTTAATGCATCTACAGAGGTTTTATAGTGGTAATGTCCTAGCTCAATGAGAAAATAGGACTTAGGCCTATCTTTCTTTTCTTTCAGTTTTCTATGTACTTGTGCCAATTGGTGACTTACCTCCATAATAACCAGACTATCAAGGGCATACCTGGGAAGCTTGAAGGGTTCCCCATCGAATCCACCTACTCTTAAATATGTGAACCTTCTGAACTGAATGAAGTAGCTTCTGTAGATGTTCACAAAATCTCTGGCTCCTTTTGATAGCCTCTATTCTGTATCGCCCTTCAATTCAAACACTAACCTCCCTGAAAATATGCCATTAAACTTCATGAATCTACTTGCATATGAATCCTCCTGCAAATCAGGGTGATAATACTAAATCTTTATGCCAGGGATGAATGTCTCTTTAAAGAGGCCTTTCCACTCCTTAGTACATGCAAAAACATAAAACAAGTAGGAGACCATGTAGAACCCATTTCTCGCTAAGTAATTAGCCAGCTGGTGATGAAGCTCATCTGCTATATCCTCTACCCACTCAATAATTTTTTTCCCTCCTAGGGTTACCTAGATATAAAAATACATCCAATCATGCCACACATGCATGTTGATTCCCCTTCAGTCTATTCATTAGCACTACTAAATCTGCAACCTCAAGCTTGAAATGGTCAATAGTAAGGGGCTTTGGTAACCTGGATCCTCTCGCCTATGACTTTAATAACCAATTTTGTGCTATTTCATTCCTATATCTCTTCTTTTTCTCAGAAAATATAGTTTGGGAGGTAGCTATTGTCCATGCCTCATATGGCTCCTTTTTTAGGTATACCCATGGCTTTCTGAATGACATTTATATTTATAAAAAACAAGAGGGCTTTTGTTCATCTTATTTATACATCTCTCCTCTCTGTTATAGTGCAAAACACATTCTATCACTAATTATGGACATGGTACTACTGCAGGGAAAGCGGTTGCTTCTACTAACCCACTCTCAATTACTTTATTCATCACAGAATCATGGAGAGGATTATTGATTTTTTCCCTAATTTCTCTTAAGGTTTGGGAAGGCATAGAAGTGTCTTCGCAAGTGGGGAGAGAGCATACTAAGCTCGGGGCACGACCAACAATAGGAACAGGGGTTTTCATGGTGAAGCAAATGACAACTAAAACAAACTAGAGACTTCTAGAAAACAAAGGCAGGTACTCAATTCAAAGAAAAAGCCTAGAAAACTTACTCGAAAAAACATTAAAGAGAAAAGATTTGAAGGGAAATAACTGACTTGCAACTACCTGGAATTATTTTACTTCTCGAGAAGAAGGAAAAATCTGGACAGCATTACCTCTTCAAGCGTGGCGAATAACCATAATTGAGAATGAGAAACTAAGAGGCAATTTATAACAGCTTGAGAAAAGGATTGCGGGGATACGCATTTAATGCGGGAGTCGATCATTATGTCAAATAAATGTAGACAAAAAATTAATTAAATGAAAACATCAAATCTCAAACTTCACGTGATCAAACCATCTTTACAATGTCACTTCAATGATGATTATCGCTGATTTCCCGTACCAGTTAATCTTTTTTTGCCAGCTGTCACATCAATCTCCTCATTACCAATGTTTGTCGATGACCAAGTGGAAACTCTCTTTTGAACTTTGAACCTTGAACTAAGGCAGTTCAAAGTTCAAGTTCAACCTGCATGATTATTAAGAAGGAATGCCCCTTGGCATGCTTTAAAAACAATACAAGCGGCTACAAGACTCAAACTACAGTTGAACTTTGAATCTTGAACTAAGGATAGTTCAATATTTGAGTTCAACGGGAAGGCCGACTTTGCATAACTTGTCGCTGACATCACATGGTTTCAAAAAAAGTGAACACGTTGCGGGGTGACAATGAACTCCAAATTTTGAACTAAGGTAGTTCAAGTTCAACATGCTACGTGTATTTGCAAAGTGTTAGAGGTAAGAAAAACAATTTTAGGATTTTTAACACTTGTATTGATAAAAAATTTAGAGGGGATTCTTGTGGAGAGAGCCAACACGAGGAAATAGGAATGGGTGGTAACAACTACCAATAATGAGGTATAAATGGCAGCACTTACTTGAGGGCTTTGGCTCTATGAGGAGAAACGTTTGAGAGACATTGATCTATAGAGGGAGACTCATAGTTTTGTATTAATGCCGTGCATAAAAAAAACATTCATAATTAGAAGCTAAAGACTAGGATTGAGAATTTATGTAAAATTCTAGACAAAGTAGGAAACACTAAAATTTCACATATCTCTAGGGAGGCCAATAGCAAGGCTAATCATCTAGCCAATATCAAGGGTCATTAAAGATTGTGCATATAGATTGAAATGATCAATGGACCGAGTTACAAAGCCTATTACCTATTAATAAAATTAAAATTAACTCAATAAAAGACACAATTATGTGAGTCTCAAACTATGATGATTCTACTTTCATTTATGTAAAAACTTAGAAAATCTTGACACGCTTCCCTTGCTCAATTCCTCAAGTGGTACAACATTTTGAGATAGTCAAAGTTCAACTCTAGTTACCATGGAGAGGATTGAACAATTAGATCAAGATAGACATAGAACCAAAACTAAAAAGGATGATCACAGAATATAATGCTCCTAATGAATTTATATTAACACAAACTGACTTAGGCACTTATTGGATGGATGACATCCTCATGTTTCAAATCTGAGAAGGAGAAGAGTCAGACCATAGTCCCATCTAGGGCCTCTTAGAGTTACCCATCGGTGATGACGTCTTTAGAAGTTTTATTGATAGTACGAAAGCAAGCCTATAATGTCCCCATCTTTTTAGCCTCTCAATGGAGTTCTTAGCCTTTCATTCCTTGAAGGCTAAGTGGAGAAATAAGGAGAAATAATTAAATTAATTTCTTATAAAGTCATTAAATAATTTAAAAATTAAAAGGTGACTTTATATTTAATTAATTTAATTAAATAGTGACTAAAATAAATATTAAATCATAAGTCACTAAAATAATATTATATGGGAAAAAGGGAATCTTCTAAAAGCACAACTAATTATTGTTGCAAAGGAGGAAGCTTCTAGAAAAGTGCAATAAAATAATATTTTATGTTCTTCTAGAAGGGATGAAGGAATAGAATAAATAGAGGTGAGAGCCTCATTGTAGGGCATCCAATTTTGATAATGATATTTACTTGTGCACTTGTGGAGCCAAGGGTTTCTGCAGACTTTGTCTTTGGGAATGAAAACTCCCATTGATAGCATAACTGAGGTGGTGAAAGATCCTTTGAAGGGTTGCAGCTATTGGAGGAGATAATCCAGTCTTCTCATTGTGCCAAATTTTGTGGCCTAGGGACAAATTTGTGCGGAAACGATTTGAGGAATAATTCTGATACAAATTTCAATCATATTGTAGCAGTGCTGGGGTCCCATGATTTTTTTAAGGCTGAAGGTGACATGAATAGTAGTCATGAATAGTGTCGCTACAGTGACGCTACAGTGCCGCTACAGTGATGCTACAGTGACACTACAGTAATTTTGATTTATTTTCCAGCTTTGAGAAGGCAGTTTGGGCTAAGAAGAAACTCCCTTCAGTAGTTATTGATTGCATCTTCATCTTCAACATCAAGCGCTTCCATATAATCAGGTTCCTCTTATAATTTTTAGATGTTTGCATTGGTATATCAAGTGTATTTAGGTGCTGTTGTAGATGATCTTTCATATCAGATTTAGCATTATACTTGAATATCTATTGTAAGCCAAGAAGACTTGGCATTCCACTGTATTTAGAGATTTTAAGGAGCTGAAATTTGAATTTCAGATTGATTACATTGATCCTAGTTTTTATGTTTGCATGCCAATTGTATGACGAAATGTCACTTGGTTGTAAGTGTTGATTTGCATTGAATAGATGTCATATATTGCATCAGAAAAATACAAAAGAATTGAATTTCATGTTAGGTGTAGACTAAGTGGAAGAGAAGTTCATTTTTTCAGTCATCCAATGATCTTAAGTCATCTTCCTTATTCTGAGAATAAATTGGAATAATAATCAGTCATATATCCCTCTGTTGTACAAGTGTTTGACAAAATTTCTAAAAAGCAAATATAGAAAGTTTCAATCAGATTTGGACAGGGATATTACAAAGCCTAAGACATTTGGGATGGGATGTCAATCCCAACATCTTGTTACTACCAGCATACTACTGATTACACCAAAAAAGCCATTCAGATTTCACATGCCCTAGATCCCAGTAGGCATTGTCACGAATATTAGCCCAGATTGCCCTACCAAAGAAGGTATGGGAACATGCGATGGAAGAAGATAGATTTGAGGTTGAAGATAAGAGAAATAGCCTGCCAGGGGAGGAGAACCCAGTCAATCTAGACACTCCAAACCTATGTCAGGACAGTGAGTCAGACTTCGATGACAAAAGCCCTGCCCTAAACATACTTAGTGACTGGAGAACTTTGGATGATGGAGCATGTCCGCCTTACAAGGGGTTACTAGAGGATAGAAAAAATAAAGATGCAGAAATATATGAACCTAGATGTATCCATAGGACAGGTAAAGGAGAATCAAATTCCTCAGATAGTGATGAAGGGAAAGAACAAAAGACCAAAACCACTGGTTTCACCAAGAAGGCCCCCACCAAGTCTAGCCCTGCTAAGCAACAGCAGATATGGAAATTATGCTTCAATGACTCTAAATGTAAACAAGGAGAAAGTGTGGGGATTCAACTCATAAACCCAAGAGGTAAGTCTTCTTATGTTGCATACATATTACAATTTTGATGCACTAACAATGTTGCAGAGTATGAAGCATTGATTCATGGAATCCTCCTAGCCCATGAGAAAGGGATAAAGGCTTTGGTGGTGGAAGGAGATTCACAATTGGTCATCAAGCGAGTCTACAGTCACTATTCTTGAAACTATAAGAGGCTCTCAACCTACCAAAATAGGGCATGGGATTTGATCAATGACTTCGAAGCCTTCAACATCCAATCCATCCCATGGAGAAAGAACATTATTGCTGACGCCCTAGCTGTATCCGCCAATTCATTACATCCAATGGAGAATTCCAAGATAAAGAAGTTTTTGGTTGAACTCATCATAGTTTCGGCCATCCTAGATAACATCACTAATTTCCAAGTCTTCCAAGATGATCAACACATCCTTGAGTTCATCATGTGCACTGGTGTGTTCAAAAAATAGATCATAGATGAAAGGAAGGAAGAACAAGAAGAAGAAGAAGAAGAAGCAGTCAACCCTAAGGAACTCGATGACCATGGCATCATAGACCTAAGGACCAATGCTATACCGAAGGGGATGGTAGAGCTTGAAAGGGTTTTTGATAGTGATGGGACTTCCATAAAGAGACGCCCAGACGTAACTCCTAATGGCAAAGAGTGCGAGACATACAACCTTGGAACAGAGGAAGAACCAAGAGAGGTTCACATCGCCAAAGTGGGTCTAAAGAAGAAAGGGATAAAATGGTCCAACTCCTCACCGAATATTAGGATGTTATAGCCTAGAGCTATGAAGAATTGAAGATGTATGATACCTCGATCATAGTACACAACATCCCTCTGAAACCAGATTCCAAACCCTTTAGACAATGCCAAAGGCCCGTGAACCCTACTATGGAGCCCTTGATCCATAAGGAAGTCCAGAAGTTACTATATGCCATAATAATTTTTCCAATTTGACATTCCACATGGGTCGCAAACTTGGTGCTAGTAAGAAAGAAGACTGGTGAGATCACATTATGCATAGACTTCCAGAACCTGAATAAATCCTCCCAAAAGGACAACTACCCACTCCCGTCTCTCGACAAAGTATAACAAGTAGTCAACATATCCAAAATGATGTCCTTCTTGGATGGTTACTCAAGATACAATCAAGTAATGGTGTAGGAGGAGGACAGGTTGAAGACAACATTTACAACAAAGTGGGGAACCTTCGCCTATTGACAAATGCCCTTTGGTCTGATAAATGTCGGGGCCACTTTCCAAAGGGAAATGGACATAGAATTCAAAGGGTTAGTTGGGAAGTGCATTATCATTTACATGGATGACCTCACAGTATTTTCAAAATAGAGGGATGACCACATAGATGATCTAAGAAAATGTCTACAGAGGTGCAAGAAATATGGGATTTCTCTCAACCCCAAGAAATGCATGTTGGGGGTAACTGAAGGGAAGCTGTTGGGACACTTTCTATGAAGGAATAATGTATGTGGATGGTCAAAGGATATTATTTATTAGTTGATAACTCCTCTATTTGTCCATCATGAAAGATAAGCTTGCTAAAATGGAGAATATTTCCTTCAAAATGCCTTGGATGCTTGGAGAAATGCTAGATCTTTGATACTTGCCTTCAAATCTTGAATTCACTTGATTGAAAAACTCTTGAGTGTATATATAATATCATATCATTATGAAAAATAAGGAGATATAGGTTGTTTATATACCTCTCACACATTTTGGGATTCAAAATTATGCTAGGACATCCATGTGATCTAATTTCCCACTCAAGGGCTGCAATAGGGCCAAAATTCAAATTTGAGCCCAAAACTAGGGGAACACAACACCTTGGGCATTATGTACCTAGGAAAAAGTACCAAAAATAAAATGGGGAGCCACGAAGATGGGGAAGATGCCAAATTAAGTAGAGACAGATAGTTGGATCAAGCATACTAGACATGGAATCTTGAAATTGCCAAAATGAGGGCTAACTAAGCATCAAATTATGTGTGCTAACTTTTTAGGATGTACATTTAGCCCCCACTTTAGTGAGAGTATGAGACAACCTTATTCTCACAGTAAAATAGATGAATGCATAGGAAAAAAATTATTGAGGTCAAGGAAACAAGGAGACACCAAGCTCCAAACTAACTTAGGTCCTCATCAAATCCAAAACCAAGATAAAAGAGGCAACATTCAAACAGAAAAAGGGAGAGAGAGATAAATCCATGACCAACTAGCATAGTAATATTTAGTCTTACTATGGGTCATCTGAAGTTGTAAGAGATGACATTGATATTCTAGCAAGATATGAGATGGTAGTCAACCCATTGATAAAGGATAACCAAGTAAAGCATGGCCCACTTAGGAAATCCACAAAAATATGATAAATCCTTAAGGAAAACACTATCTCTATTAAGGGATCGAGAAAAGGAGATCATTCATAAGGAATTTTTAGTCTCCAAAGGGATCTAGAAAAGGAGGATCGGCTTGAGGACCCATTGAATAATGCACAGGGCATGATAATGTTGTAAGAGTATAAGCCCAAGGAAAACATTGTCTCCTTATCCATTCACATAAGAGATTGCATTCAATCATTGTATGTGTGTGCAAAATGTGAAACAAGGAGTGAAGTATATGCCTCTACGTTAAAGTGATTGTAGTGCCTCAATGAGAGAAATGACTTTAATAAATCATACATACACCCACAAGAGATGTTTCCACTATGAGATGCCCCAAAGCAAGGAAAACCAAGGAAAATGAAACATGTGACAAAGAGATAACAAAAGGGATTCACTGTGGGTATGTGGCAATTGATCATTCAAGTACTAGATACAGTCATTAGGCAGAGGAGCCATCCCAAAGGATCATCCTAATGGTGGTGTGAAGCACTACTGTAATTGGGGAGTGTAAGCTACCCCAAATTCTTGTACGAGTACGAGAATACAAGAGTATGAGTATGATTGCAAGAATACAAGAGTATGAGTACGAATACAATAATATGAGTATGAATACAATAATACAATTACAAATATGATAATACAAGTACAAGAATACAAGTATGAGGAAATGATTACGAGAATGTTCTTTTAGGGTTAGGTTTAATTTTGTTAACCAACTTTGTAAACTGCCAAAAAGGGCTTGATAAATAAGTAGGTGTGATGTGAAAATTATCAGATTGTAATTTTCTCTTCCCTGGATAATAAAATAAGTGGATGACTATTTCTCTAGTGGATGTAACCCATATTAGGTGAACTACATTAAATATTTGTGTTATTGTATATCCATATTATCTTATTTTTGCATTATCTTAATATTATTTATTACTCATATCTTCCTAAAATCTAACAACTGATATCAAAGTAGTGTATATTTCAGTGATTTGACAGGAAATATTAGATTCAAGTGGGAGAAATGGAAGAGGAAGGCAGACTTAAGGTTGATAAGTTTAATGACCAAAACTATAAGCTATGGAAGATACAAATTATAGATTATCTATATTAGAAAGATCTTTACTTACCATTGGGTTGAAAATAAAATAAGGCAACGAATATTTCAGATGAACAATGGGAGGTTCTTGATAGGAAGGCACTGGGAGAAATATTGGTGTGCCTTGCATTTTCATTGGCTTTAAATATAGAAAAAGAAACAACAATAGAGAATATAATGAAGGCATTAGACAATCAGTATGAGAAACCCTTAGCCTCAAAAAAGGTATTTCTTATCAAACATTTATTCAATATGAAGATGCTAGAAGGTGGGTATGTTACTGAACATTTAAATGAGTTTAACACGGTTACTAGTTAGCTAAGTTCTGTAAAATTAAATTTTATGATGAGGTTAGGGATTTGTTGATTTTATTCTTATTACATGAAAGCTGGAATGACTTGGTCATGGCTATAAGTAACTCTATCTCTGGTTCAAACACTTTAAAGTTTGATTATGTTGGTGTTATCCTTGGTGAGGAAATGCGACGGAAAGACACAAGTGAGACATATGGTAATGCTTTAACTATTGATAACAAGGGATGACAAAGGGAAAGAGGAAAGAACCTAGGTAATCATGTAAAATCTAGAAAGGGTCAATCCAAATATAGGGTAAATGTGGATGCTAGTACTGTGGAAAGAAAGGACATCTAAAGAGAGCTTATTGGTCTCGAAAGGGAAAACAAGGGGATGGACAACAAGAAAATAACAAGGAATAAAATGTAGCAAGTGATGCATTACAAGATGACTTGATTATTTATTTCGATAATATTATTGATTCTTGGGTGTTAGATTCAAGGGCTTCCTTTCATGCCACACCCCATAGAAAATATTTTCTAGACTATGTTCAAGGTGATTTTGGATAGGTTTATTTAGGTGATGATGAACCATACAAAATTGTTGGAAAGGGTGACATATAGATATAATTACCAAATGGAAATCAATGGTTTCTAAAAGAGGTGAGACATGTTCTTGATTTGAGAAGAAATTTAATATCAGCAAGACATCTGGGAAATGAAGGTTGCACAATCATACTCACAAATAATTCATGGAAGGTTACTAAAGGCTTATTGATAATAGATAAAGGGGAAAAGGTAGGTACATTGTATTTATATATTGGTAATATTGATTATTCTATCCAGCTTCCACGAGAACTGATACAACCGTATGGAGCAATCTGTTAGAGTAATCAGTTGTTCTTACTCTTTTTCGCTTAAGCTATCTCTTAGGTGCATATAATTAATACTTTATATTAATTATATTGCACAACCTAGCTTTTATGTTTTAGGGTTTCATTCACCTTTAAGGTCGAATGCTTGTATTTGTTTTTTCATACTCTTCGAATACATTTTTGAGCTCTCACCTTTTGAGCATAGAAGGGTTTCTATTTTTTCTGTTGTTGGCTTCAATCTTTGCAACAGGCATTTTGCATGCAGGTGTTCTTGGCAAGCTGTGAAGTTGGATTTATCAACTTCTACATGGTATCAGAGCTACCCTGCTGCTGTCTGGTTTGAAGGTGTTTTGAAGCCGCGATTCGAAGACGTCAGTCTTAGCCTCTCTGGGGTTCTTTTTGTGATTTCTAAGGAGGCACTATTTTTTGGAGCCGTTTGAGCCAAAATGGACTCCACCATTGCGTTTAGAAGGCCCGGGAGAGTCGAAATACATATAAATTTTGACCATTTTGGTTACTGTGCCCTCAGGAAAATTTTTTTGGCCTACTAGGGCCGTACAGACACGCAAAACGAGAAAATTTTTGGAAAAAAAAAAATCAATTTTTTATGATTTTCTGCGTTTAAATAAAACGCCTCCAGTGTAAAACAGTTTGCGCCACCCGCGCGCCACCGTAGAGCCTCCGCAGCCGGCTGCTAAACCGGCACGCCACCGGTGCCCAGCCACCGTGCAACCTCTGCTCGGCCGCGCCATCGGTGCCCAGCCGCCGTGCAACCTCTGCTCGGCTGCGCCACCGGTGCCCAGCCGCTGCGCAACCTCAGCTCGGCCGCCACCAGCCGGCGCCCAGTCACCGCCCAGCCTCCACTCGGGCACCATCAGCGCCCCACCTCCGCTCGGCCATCGCCCGGTCTCCGCCCACACCAGTAGTGACGTCAGCTGATGTCACCAGGACGTCAGCCGACGGCCAAACGGCCGTCAATTTTAAGGCAGGGCCTGGTTTTTTCCAGCGAGCATGCACTTTGAGAGGCAGTTTCTTTTTTCCTCATAACTTGAGCATACGAGCTCAAAATTTTGAAAACGAGATATCGCTGGAAATCTCTTTCTGAGCTCTACACGACTTTGGAGGTTTGGTTTTTTGAATCAGTCATTTTGATGCTGTTTTTTAGCTTCAAAGTTAGCAGTTATTTTCTGCACTCCGGGAGCTGTATCTTGTGCATCCAATCTCCATTTTGAGCAAACGAATAGGTGTTGGAAAGGTCTTGGAATGCTCTATCCAGATCCTTAGCCTATTTCATCAAATTTTTGCCAGTACACAAATTTTTATCTGGATCATTCTAGCTCTTTCTATCTTTCAGGCTTTCCATATTGTATTGGGAATTGGGTTTTATCAATTGTGAGGGGTGTTATTTCTTGCTTTTCTATTACTTGTATCAGAAAATCAAACATTGTATCACATAAAACAAAACCCCTTCTTCATCTTCTGTCTAGTTCTGAAAGAAAACATAAAAAAGTAGTCAGAGCACTTAGCACTATGGCAGACACAGCATCTGTTGAGCTTCTCACTCCACACAATTATCATGTGTGGAAGCCAAAAATGACCAGAATCCTCATGTCACGAGGTTTATGGTCCTGCCTGGATACAGTTCAGCCAGTTCTTCAGTGGCCTTATGAGGCTCTTATGCACAGAAACAGGATGGATGAGGCAATGGGCCTCATTGCTATGAATATTTCAGATGGGTTGTTGTTCCACCTGGATGGTCTGCCTACACCCAGGGATATGTGGGACAAGTTCTCCACCTTGTTTGGCACCATGGATCAGTTCAGGATTCTT
>MU227442.1:1199717-1242574 GCA_018584345.1 Thuja plicata | reverse complement strand
AATATGCATTTTAGAATAGGTAGATTAGATTCGAATATAGATTAAACCTTATCTTTGCCTGAATTGTTTGTGCCTACAAGAAATTTGGTTAAAACTCATAAGAAGATAATCTGATGATCAAAAGAAAAAAATTCATTGAAGATTAAACACAATCAGGGAGTTGTACCTGTCAATTCAGAGGGCAATGATAGAAGACTTACGCTGACCCATTTGTTGGTGGACATCCTTTTGTTCTCTCACCGTGGGTGTATAGAGAGTCAAAGATTGAAAATCTTAAGGGAGGACAAACTGTTAACCAACAAGTGACAAGCTAGATCTTGTGCATTCAGATGTATGGGGACCAACCTAGGCATCATCTCTTGGTGGGTCTTATTATTATGTTACTTTTATTAATGAGGCAACTAGGAAAATGGGTTTATTTGAATCCTAGAAAATCTGATGTATTTGAATTCTTTAAGAAATGGAAAGGTTTGGTTGAGACTGAGACAAGAAATAAGCTAAAGTGTTTCAGATCAAATAATGGAGGTGAGTACTACATTAGATAGTTTAATAGTTATTATTTATACCATGGGATTTGTAGATAAAAGACAATTCCTATAACCCTACAAGAAAATGGTGTGTCTAAAACGATGAATACAACTATCATGGGTCATGCAAGGAGCATGAGATTTCATGCAGGCTTGACCTTACAATTTTGGGTAGATGTTGTAGATGTTCTTGTTTACTTAATAAATAAAGGGCCTTCAAGTTCCTTAGATGGTGGTATTCCAGAGGAGGCATGGACAGGAAAAAAGGTAAACTACTCTTTTTATGAAAACTTTTGGTTGTAAATCATTTATCTATATTGATATAGAAAATTGATCAAAGATTGAGGAAAAATATAAGAAATGCACTTTCATTGGATATTGAGTTAATGATTTTAGTTATCGTTTGCGAGATTTTGAGAATCACAAAATCAATAGGAGTAGTGATGTCATCTTTAATGAAAAAGTAATGTACAATGATTAAATGTAGGGAAAGAAGCAAGAATAGGAACACGTAGATGTTGGTCGCACTAAGAGGGGGGAAAATCAGACAAATCAAACATAAACTCTTAAAATTGAACTCCCTGATTCACTCGGTAAGTACTGGATATAGTAAATAACCAATTCACAAAATAACATAAGCATCAATCAATCATTCAAACTTAGCAACATCAGATTAACTCATTCACACATGATATAACTCATTAACATAGGATTTAACGAGGAAACCCAATTTAGGAAAAACCTCTTTGGGAATTTTAACCCATAATAAAAATTGTACCCTTATAAAGTAAGCTCAGTTAAGAACTTATCATGTTAAAGATTACAAACACATTTACTAAATGTGACCCTATTAGGGTATTTGCCTTGGATCTGTTA
The DNA here is from genome assembly GCA_018584345.1 of Thuja plicata. NCBI lineage: Eukaryota > Viridiplantae > Streptophyta > Pinopsida > Cupressales > Cupressaceae > Thuja > Thuja plicata. The sequence goes on along the minus strand of MU227442.1, from coordinate 1,241,171 downwards.
AGATCTTCACCCTGTTAGGAGTGTCCTTGTTAGAGGTCTTCAAACACTCTTTTGGAATGTCACCTAAGTTTAGGTTTTACAAATAGGACGGTTAAATCCACTCGATTAAGAGATTTCTCTGTTACTAGATTTAATAAGGTGTCTTATTGGTACCTTTTTCATTTTTACTCAGCTCAATGTGTAAACAACAGTTCTCACAGCTTCCCTCCAGAAGTTCTGTGAAACTCTTTTTTCAATCATCAGTATCCTAACACAATAAAAAATGGATATGTTCCTTCTCTTAGAAATCCCATTTTGTTGTGGTTTCCTTGGTGCTAACAACTATCTCTTGATTCCAATCTCATTACAAAATAAAGTAAACTCATCAGAAGTAAAATCACCTCCTCTATCAGATCTCAGACATTTCAACTGTCTTCCAGTTTATTTTTCAAATCAGGCCTTATACCACTTAAACATTTGAAATGCATCATATTTTTCTTTTAAGAACATTACAGACATCATTCTTGAATAATCATCCAAAAATAAAATAAAATATTTGTCTCCATATAACTTTGAGTTATCATTGGTCCACATAAATCAGTATGAACTAAATCCAAAATACCTTCTGTAACATAAATCTTTCTTGCAAAAATAGATTTAGTCATCTTACCCATCTGACATTCTCTACACATAGCATTCTCTGGTTTTTCAAGTCTCAGTAGTCCTCTTACTCTATTCTTCTTACTCACTTTGATTAAGTTGTCAAAATTAACATGACAAAGCCTTTTATGCCATAACAAAACATCTTCAACTTTAGTAAATAGGAAACTCTTCATAGAAGTATCAAGATAAATAGATTACCTTTAGATTGTTCTCCAGTAGGAATTTCATTTCTCTTCTCATCAAATACTTTCACTCTTCCATATTGAAATTTCAGTCAGTAACCTGTATTGTTAAGATGTGCAACACTCAACAAATTATACTTTAATCCTTCATCCCAATAGAAATCATCACATCTTGTGTTATTCAATAGAATTATAGATCCTTTTCCTTTCACAGGGTATGGAGCATCATTACCAAATCTAACATAACCTCCATCATTATTTTCCAAGGAAATAAACTTAAGTGTGTCACCAGTCATGTGATGTGAACAACCATTGTCTATAATCCATGTTTCATTCGTACTTAGTTGAGATATTAGGGATCTAGGTGCTTCTTCATCAGAATCATCTTTTATAGCAACATAAACAACTTCTTTTTACTCATTGCTCTCAATAGAATCATTATCACTTTGTCCTTCATTAGAAAGATAACAAGATTTCTTACCTTTGTTTTTGTAGTCTTTGTATCTCATGAATCTGTTTTCTCTCTTGTCGTTGTCTTTCTTTTCCTCCTTATCATTCTCTGGACAGTTAGATGCAAAGTGACCAATTTTATTACAATTAAAACATTTCAAGGGTAAATTACCTCGGTATTTTCCTTTGCCTCTTTTTATCCTTCTAGCCAACAAAGCTTCAAATTCTCTTTCATCCTCCTCACATTCAATAAATAGCTCATCAATTCCTTCAGTGCAACTATAAAATTTCTCACTAGCACTGCTCAAATAACCATCTCTAGTAGCAACTTCTCTAGCCTTTCCAATCTTTAAAGTAGACTTAAATGCATATTCAACCTTAGAAATAGTAGGCATAGTATTGTCAAGATCATTAAGTTCAAATGCAGTTAACTTACCAATAGTGACATCTAGTGAAACATTCATCCAGGGTATAGATTTCAGCTCTTGTATGGTAGATACATGAATAACATAACTCGGTATCAGAGTTCTCAATATTTTTCTTGTAAAATCATCCTGTTTTATGATACCACTAGCTCCTCTAATAGGATTAACAGTCTCCTTAAGTATTGTACTATATTGTATTATGTTCTCTTCTTCCTTCATCCTCATAGAGTCAAATTTTCCTCTCAAACTTTCTTCTTTAGCCTTCTGAACTTGTTGATCTCTACCATACGTCAAAACAATCTTATTCCACATCTTTTTCATAGTAGTAAAACCATCAAGCTCATCATATTCCTGGTCGGTAAGTGTAGATGCAATCTCAATCATGACTTGTGTATGTTCATCTTTCTGTCTTTTCTCACTAATAGTCGGAGGTGCAATAGTCAGTGCTATATATATATCCATTCTCGATATAGTAAAGTGCATATTCTCCTACTCTAGACACATGCAACCTCATTCTACTTTTCCATGTAGATAAATGATCCCTATTCATCTTTGGTGCTTCCCTCTTATACATCTTTAGATCTTACTCAAGTCCTTTAAACTTATCACTTTAGAGTAACAAGACTCTGATACCAATTGTTGGTCCCACTGAGCGGGGGGTGAATCAGACAAATCAAACTTAAACTCTTAAAACTAAACTCACTGATTCACTTAGTAAGTACTGAATACAGTAAATAACTAATTCACCAAATAACATAAGCAACAATCAATCATTAAAACTTAGCAACATCAGATTAACTCATTCACACAAGATATAACTTATTAACACAGGAGTTAACGAGGAAACCCATTTTAGGAAAAACCTCTGTGGGAATTGTAACCCATAATAAAAATTGTACCCTTCTAAAGTACACTTAGTTAAGAACTTAACATATTAAATATGTTAGGGGACTTACCTCAGATCTGTTAAGATCTTCACCCTGTTAGGAGTGTCCTTGTTAGAGGCCTTCAAAAACTCTTTTGGAATGTCACCTAAGTCTAGGTTTTATAAATAGGATGGTTAAATCCACTCAGTTAAGAGATTTCTCTGTTACAACTATCAATAAGAAACAGTAAACTTTGATCTATAAAAATTAGCAACTCACTATGCTTGAATTAGATCCTTTATGCTCAATTGAATACTGGCATCACATACTCCATTGATATCTTTCTCATTTTGTAGATTCTTTGATCTGTCTTTCTCTATTCTGCTTGGTAAATGTTGTTCGTTCTTCAGCTTCTTTCCTTCTTTTTCTCAATTTTCCAGTAGTCTCTGCTCTATGTAAATCTCATTCCTTATATAGACATACTTATGCCTCTTAATTTCCTTAATTTGATTTTCCTTCCTTTGCACTCATTCATTCGATCATCTTCTTCAAATTTCTCAACTCGGTAAACCAAATCAATTTTACCTCAGAACTTGTAACTTTCAATTTTTTGTTTAACTGCTTGATCTTTGCCTTAGATATTCTCATTGAATTTTCATGTTCATATATCTTGTAACAAACTTCATTTAATTCATTTCCTCATCCATCTCATCATAGCTTCGCATTAAATCATCATTCAATATCTATATATTGTACTCCGTAAAACTTGCTTTGCAATTTGGTAAGTGACTTCATCAATGCTCAGTGTCTAACTTTCTCTCTGTGCTAGGTGCTTGGTAAATGTAACTGACTCACATTACATTCTACCGACTGAATCAGTCTAGCTCCATAAAGTATCTCTTTTAGTCATAGCTTAATTCATTGTAGTTCTCGACTTGATCAATCAAAACATACTGATTTGATAACATCAAATATACAGTAGAAAACAACTAAAACATCATTACTTCATCATTGTTTGATTTGTATCTGTCACCCATTTAAATTCTCCTCTTAAGATATGGTAACATAATAAAAATCAATTAATCATTTTCTTGACAATAATGACAAAATAACAGCTGACCTAACCATTTCTACAATCATGAAACTTGGAATCACTCGGTCTTCATCATCTCCATTAGAAATTCATCACCCAATCAACACAAAACACATGGTGCTTGGTGAAATCCTAGTAAATGTAGCACCAACAATGCCAGAAAATAATTAACAACCAAAACCACAACAGGTTCCTCAAACTCGAGTAAGAAGATCTTCTGGGATAAGTAGATCTCCTGAATGGTATTCTCCTTCATTATATTTTATTTTATTGACTGGTTTAGGTGAAGCAGAAAGTTGTGCAGAAGCAATGCAAGTTGAAACAAAAAACAAGTGGGAACAAGGAATGATAGAGGATATGGAATCCTTGATACACAATCAAAATTGGGAGTTATTTGAATTTCTTGAAGGTAAAAGAGCATTGCCTAAAAAATGGGTTTACAGGTTAAAGGAAGAACATGGAGGAAAGAAAATATACAAGACTATACTCGTGGTAAAAGGTTTTGCATGGAAAAAAGGTATTGATTTTGATGAAATTGTTGGCATTATAATGAATTTTGGCAGGAAAATGATAGGTTTAAGTTTGTCATTACCGAAAAATTATCAATTATATTAATCTTGGTGTATAGGTTACCCTAATCGATTGACATGATGAATAGGTGAAGTAGATGTGCTAAGTGTTCTGATCGGTTAGCAAGAAGAGAAGATAGTTTTGAGTTTTGAGTAGTGCTTGAGATGGTGAGAATATTGGGAGATGCGATCATTACCAAAGTCTTATTATGATAAGAACAGTACAGATTTATGACCATGACAGTTAACTCCATAGTGTGTGAAAGTTAGTTTTTTGGTAATTGTTCTATGTGAACTGGTTAAGTTATTGATTGATTATAAGACATAATAACCATGTTCTTTTTTCACTACTTTGGTGAATTTCTAGATTGAGCTATGCGATGATTGAAGCAATTAACTAAATACTCTATGCCACCCCTCAATATAATTATTGGTTTTGGGAAGATCATCTTGAATAGCTCAATAGCAGTTCCACATTGTGATTGGAAACTTGGATGACCGTTTGTTGCCTCTTCTAGTTAGTCTTCCAATCCATGTGTCTTCAAAATAATCAATTATGGGTTTCAAAGTCTCATCATGTTCTATATAATAAGGAGATTGTAGAAGTGTTTCAAATGCATTGATTACATATATCTGAGACACAAAAGCTAAAGCAACAAGTTTTTTGATATCAAATGAAAATACTTCATCAACACTGTAACATGTTTGTAGACCTTCTTCTTGAAATTTCCTCCACAAGCACTGAGAGAAATGGAAAAAGCATCCCTGAATAGTGACATTTGGAAAAATTTCAGAAATAGCTCCCTTGAAACCTAATTCAAAATCAATAAGTAGAGTTTTTGGGTTTAGATCAGGTTGAAGTTGTTTTAATTTTACAAGTACTTGTGTATAAGTGGATCTTGTTTTGTTGGTCATAAGAATATAAATGAGTGTAAATATTGCATCATTTTTCAAGCCATTTATTATGTACAACTGCTGAAAAATACTTGGTACTATTTTAAATGTACCATCACTAAACCAATTTTCAGATTCTTTTAGTAATTGAAAATTTTTTGTGGTGGTGAATATTAAAAAATGATTCTCATCATTACTGTCATGAAAAAGAAACTTTTCCCCTCTATTGGTAATTGTATATTCAATTGGTAAGATAAGATCTCTTGATGACAGAGGATTTGGTGGTGGTGCTTCAAATCTTATTCTTTTCCTTCGAATCATTTTGGATAATGCATTGGTTGGTGGTATTTCTCCTGCTACTGATAATGAAATATTAGAACATGTAGTAGAAATGATATTTCCTATAGAGTCTTGAGTCAAGCACGTCATGTGTTTCATTTCATTCAACTTTTGTTTGACATTGATCATCTCAATTTTTGGAGCATGATTATGTCTTGTACTGCTAATCACATCACCAGATTGTGTTTGTGTTGTAGTATAGCACCGACTTGAACATTTATTTGTAAAATATTCTGCACAATGTCAGAGCATTTTATTGACACCTTCTCGATGAAGCAAAAATGTGTAACCATTTAAAATGAGTAATTTCTTATTTTTTTGACTTGTTAAAAATTGTAGAGGCATTGTATATATTAAAAATTATGAAGAATTTCTTGATTCCCTAAAAGTATATTTATTTTTTGTATACTTTTATAGAAAACCCTAGGAAAATTTAACATAATGTTCAAAAAATTATATTAAAAAATATATTTTTTTTATGAATTTTGATTTCTCTTTTTCGTATCACTCTACACACTCTTAATTCTTCTCCCCTTCTCCCTTCCTTTACTTCTCTTAATTCTACCACTTTATATATCCACTTAATGCCTCTTTGTAATGCCTTTTGACTTATATCTTTTCATAATAACTCTTGTTTAGCTTATTCCCACGAATTTGTCTCTATTTCTATAATTATTTACCATTTTATAAGTTATTTAAGCATATTAAAGATGTTTTATGGCTATTTTAGAGGAATATAATAGATATATGGTCTAAAAATGACCTAAATATCCTCTATGGTGCCTCGCAATCCCTTTTTTAGCATACTAACTTGATCTAAAATGACCATGGGTTATTTTGTCCATGGGTTATTTTAACCATGGGTTATTTTGCCCATGGGTTATTGTGACCCTGGGTTATTGTTCCATGGGTTATTATGGCGGGGTTATTGTGTCCAGGGTTATTTTGGTTGGGTTATTATGTCTGGTTACTTTACTAATTGATAGATGATGATAAGATGGTTAATGCGGTTAAGTTGATGATGATGTTTTGTATTAAATGTTGGTATTACATTTTTTCTAACATGTGAAGATTTATTGATGCGAAGTTTCATGAATTAAGTCAAATTGAGGGATAACTTGTGGATTATTTTTAATGTTTAACCAACTTAAGAACGACTATAAAAAGGGATGCTAAATCATGTATTTAGGGTTTTTGATCATGTTTTTGGTGGTTGCGATCAGAGATAGAGATTATGTGTTGCGTCAAGTGATCATAGATTGGATTGGATCTTACAGGAAAGCAATACTATCAAAGATCACTAATTCAAGTTCATTGCTCAAGGGTAACTCAAGAGGTTAGCAAGGTTAAATCCCTTAACAAGGTGGACTCTAACAAGTCTTTTTGTGTAAATGGTCTAACAAGGTGACTTCTGAGGAGTTCAAAATCCTCTAGTAAGGTAGATCTTAACAGATCTTATTATACTTCTAACAAGGTAGTAGTCACCCTAACAGGGTGAGTCCCTAACAGGGTATTTTAATCTCTTAATCAAGAAAATATTTTATCTACAATGAAGATATTGTGGGTTTCATCCCCAACATGGTTTTTTCCCTCTTACAAGGGTTTCCATGATAAAATTAGTGGCATTATGGCTTATGCTTTATGATTGATTGAATTACTTTACTTTTATTGCATAGTTTCACTTACTTGTTTGATTTTGTAGAAGATACTTAGAATCATAATCAGATCTTTGGTTGAATTAGTATATATTCTATTTTCACTGATTCACCCCCTCTCTCAGTGCTTCTATATATTAAAAATTGGTATTAGAGCCTTGTTCCCTTGAAGAAGTCTAACAACTTGTGAGAGATCCTTAAGGGGAATATGGACATTTATAGAAGACAACTTGTTGAGGCCGAGGAAATGATTGAGAAACATAAAGACCGATTGAATATATCTAAGGGTAAGAGACAGGAGCTTATCAAATAATTGACTAAATTTCAAGATCTTATTGAACACCTTTTTGTGCAAAGTAGATATGATGAATCTGTAGTTGAAGTTGTAACTTTGGAGAATGTGCAACTTGCCAAGGATAACAAGGACATGCATAAGATTCTTGACAAGCTGAAGTGGGAAAATAAAAACATACAAAATGAGTTGGAAAACTTCTCATTAAGAATGGGTGAAGAGCTAGAAGCAAGGAGAGCTGCAGATGAAGCTAAGAAAGTTGTTGAGGATGCCCTAGAAGCCAAAAATGAAACCCTAGCAGCTAAGGTGGATGATATTTTTAGATCTAAGAAAGAAATTTCTACATTGAGGGAACATCTACATGATACTAATAAAGAAAATGTTAATGCCATAGGTGAGAATGAAATTCTAAGAGATGAGAATGCAAAGCTGAAAGAAGAGTTGAAAAATGCTAATGCTCTGTTGAATAAGTTCAACAAGATTTCTCCTAAACTTGATGAACAAATCTCAAAAAAATGGTGAAAGACAAGGAATAGGTTTTTTCTAAATTTCAATTCGGTGAGTCATTTGGTACTAAGAAAACTCATGAGGAAGAGAATACTGCACCCAAGGTGTAAAAATACAAACATGGTAAGAGGAATTATATACTGGTATATTTCAATTTTCACAAGGAAGGACATACTGCTAATTTTTGTTGGTCTAAACCTAGTCCATCTATTCCTAGGTTTGCAAATTCTTTTGGTAGATCGGCTGGTTATAATGCTAGATTGAATGCTTTTCAAGGTAATTGTTATTACTATAAAAAGTATGGCCATAAGGCTAATGAGTGCAAAGCTAGAATCAACAATGTAAGGCTATTTGTGAAGTGGAGAATTCCTTACTAAAGGGAGAGACAATTCAATGTTACCTATTCTATTTGTCACAACTTTGGATATACAATAGTCAATTGCAGGAGGAGAACCAATAGAGGCAATACTGGACCATAGAGGAAAACTCATATGACGTGTTTTAATTGCAATAAGATTGGACATCTTTCTAGGTCTTTTAGAGTGAAGAAGAATAACAGTAAAGGTCAACTAGTGAGTAGGCCTGATAATGATAAAGGCAAGAAGATTGTAGATTTTGAAGAAATTAAGAAGCTCAAAGTGAAGCGGTGTGTGAAGAACCCTAGTAATGAACTGAAGCGGTATCTCTGAGTTGTGAAGTTTTTGTTGTGAAGATATTATTGTTAGCATCATGGACACACCTATGTTGGTTGAGATCACTGATGAGACAAGACCTATTTTCAAGTTACATCCTTTGAAGGTGACAAAGAAAGATCTCGTTGGTGCCCTATCTTTAATACCCCATGGTGTACTGTTAACTGAAGATGTGAGATCCTTTATTCATTGCAAAATTGGAGATCTCAGATATAGTGCTATATTAGATGTATTTATGGACTATGTGATGGAACTAATATGAACAACGAGCACAAGCATTTGACTGATAAGGGTTTTGCATATACTGTTGATCTACCCAATTTTAAAACCGATTGGATTAGATATGTTCTGAGTCAAGTCCACGATCAGTTTCTATGGCTAGATAGACCACACAAGATTACCAAGGAAATTATCCAAGTGGTGACTGGATTGTGTGCGACCGGTGGTGTACCTATTCTAAGAACAATTCTAGCTAGAGAGGTCACTCATCTTACTAAGTCTAAGCAAGACCGGCGTGCTGTGACTATCAACAACATCGAAGATGCTGAAAGTGAAATTTTATTCAATGGTGATCAGGTACAAATTTTATTAGTCAAGTCGATTGAACAATGTGCCCAGTGGAAGAATACATGCAACCTATTAGATGGTTAAGGAAAATGCTCAATATGACATGTGTGAGGTTATGAGAGGCCAGTTCTTTGTGAACATGGAAAGAATCAAGAAAGACAAGAAACAAATATTCAAGCATGGTTCACTACTGGTATGTATATTCTTCTATTTGCAAAATCATTTTCTTGGAATTGGTCAGATTCAATGGTCAACCGATAGACCTATAGTAGTGCAAATCAATCAATAAAAATGATATATGTTTCATTGTGGATACCTATACATGCATGTTGTAGGTGGTACAACCAAGAACATCTTGGGATTTACCAATGGGTTATGAAATTGATGGTGATATTAAGAAACTTCATGTTGATGATTTATTATCCAAACCAATTGATGTCACTACACCTAGATTTGGTACCTATGAAGAGACCTATTTCAAAATTCATTCACAATTGAAGACACCTGTGATAGAGAGAAGAGTGAGGAAAAAGGTTGATGAATTAGCTAAACAAAGTGGTATTACAAAGGAGATGATGAGTGAGATCAGGAATAAATTTGAGACTGTACAAACAATAACTTATGTTATTGCAATAGAGAAAGTTGATGTAGAGGTTGTAACTCCTACAACCGGTAAGGCTATAGGTAGAACAACTAGGATTTCCACATTGAAAGAAAAGGAGAATGAAGCATAAAAGACACCTAAGATAGTGCAAAGGACCTATAAGAGGAAGAAAATAATGACTTGTGGTTATAAATAATCTAAGAGAAAAATAAAAAGGAAGACTAGTACTGAAGAAGATGAACCTAAAACTGACTCAGATAAGGATCAAGAAAAATTGAAGGCCAATGGGAAGAAATCTAAAGTGGTTGGTATGACAACTGAGAAGACAGTCAATCCTAAAACTTTCAAAATTTTGACAGCATATATTATTGTAGAAGGTATTAGGGAGTACGGTGGTGTAACTGACAAAAACTAATGTTATGAGAACTTTGATGATGCAGATAAACAGAAGATTAAAGAGGTTGTTGTTTATAGTTTGTATAAGTTTTATAGAGGAATCGGTGAATTACACAAGATGATACCTAATTCATTATACAAGAAGATTGAGGTGAGATGGAGAGATCATTTGAGACAAGATAGAGAAATGGTAGAGCAAGCCTTATTCTTACTAAAGCCTCAATTACTTATTGAAGATGTAAAGATTTTAGTTGAAGCAATGAGCCCTGGATTCAAAACAAGAACTAGAGTTTGTAAGATACTTATTGGTGAATCTTAGGCAGTACATGATGAGACTATTGTCATCATGAAGGAGAAATTTAAAGAGCACAAACCAAAACAAACTATTCAAGAGGAGGTGACTGCAGAAGAACTTGATTCTACTAAACAAGTAATTAATGATATTCTAGGTAATGTATCTTTTGATGTTCCACAACAAGATCCTATTGTTGGTATTTCATATGTGAAAGATAAATATGAAGGACATAGGGATAATATTGAAGAGGTGGTGATACCTACTTATACTACTATGATTTGATAGACTGGTGAACCTAAAAAGAAAGATGAAGCTGATGTAGCGACACATTCAGTAAAATGAAAATTAAATCTTGGTGAGAGTTCCAGTTCTAAGTTAAAGAGAAAATATATTGATATTCCAAAGGAAGAAACTAAGGATGATCTTAAAGATGAACATATTAGGTCAATTTAAACACCTATTGATATTTCCAAAATGAGCCTTGGTGAACTAGTGAGAATTTCAGACATACTTATGCTTAAAGCAAAAAGGGACCAATTAAGAAATGAGAAGAGATAATATCAAGTGTTAGAGACAACTAGATATATTTTAACTGATCTTGTACCTAAAGTTTTATTTGATCCTAATGCTCCTACAATTGAACAAATGGATATTTTGGTCAGTTCTATTACTGAACAAGTTTCAAGTTTGGAAGATGCGGTTATGAATAGAGCTAAGTTGGAGTACGAGAAGAAGAGGACTAAGAAGTTGATGGACTATTGAATTATACATAGGACAACTTACAACTCAAGTCACTAAGGTAAATGAAACTTTGAAGGAAATTGGTAAATTGTTAGACAAGGTTTCTAATTTTTTATTGTTTACTCAAGATTTGGAGCTTAAGAGAAATGAAGCTCAACAGGAGCTTAAATATTTGATTGCTACTTTTGATCTTATTTTAAACCTAGTTGTATCCTATGGAACACAATTAAAGGTGATAAATCATAAGTTGAAAATATTGCAAGGAGAACAAGAGAAGAGGATAACAATATTGTTGGATTTGTAGAGTTATTTGATTCCTACACTTGATGTTATGCAATAGACTGTTAAAGAAGCAAAGGTAGCTCTTGCATTACCTGATATGAGTACTCTTGAAGCCATGGAAGAGTTAGCTTATATTTTTCATGAAAATTTCAAAGCCATTATACATTTGTAGAGATCATGGGAGAATTCTTTAGATACCGCAAAAGAAAATTTTAATGATGTTTTTGCAAGATTGTAATTGGTAAGCTTTTATTTTTGAAGCTAAATTTTTTTACCTTTGTCATGATTGTCAAAGGGGGAGAAATCTGAAGAAGTTCAGCGAAATGAGAAGTAATTGGTATATGATCAGTATGGTGATAATACATTGGATAATTATATTACCTATTGCTTTGTATATGTTTTTCCATCAATGCCAAAGGGGGTGATTGTTGGCATTATGATGAATTTTGGTAAATGATGAGTTTAAGTTTTTCATTGCTAGAAACTTATCAATTCTATTAATTTTTGTGCATAGGTTACCCTAACTGATTGACAGGATGAATAGGTGAAGCAGATATGCTAAGTGTTCTGATCGGTGAGTAGGAAGAGAAGACAATTTTGAGTTTTGAGTAGCGATTGAGATGGTGAGAATATTGGGAGATGTGATCATTACCAGAGTCTTATCATGATCAGAGGAGTGTAGATTTATGACCACAACAGTTAACTCAACTGTGTGTGAAAGTTAGTTTTTTGGTAATTATTCTATGTGAACCGATTGGGTTAACAATTGATACCTGGCGATCAGATGGTTAAGGCGATTAAGTTAACTATGATGTTTTGGTATTAAATGTTGGTATTATATTTTTGGGTTGACATGTGAAGATTTATTGATGCAAAGTTTCATGAATTAATTCAAATTGAGGGATGACTTGTGGATTTTTTTTAATATTTAACCGACTTAAGAACACCTATAAAAATGGATGGTAAGTAAGAGATTTAGGATCATTTTTTTGGTGGTTGTGATTAGAGATAGAGATTCTGTGTTGTGTCAAGTGATCAGAGATTGGATTGGATCTTATAGGCAAGTAGTGTGATCAGAGATCAATGATTTGATGTTATTGCTCAAGGCTAACTCAAGAGGTTAGCAGGTTTAAATCCCTTAACAGGGTGGGCTCTAACAAGTATTTTGTGTAAATCCTATAACAAGGTGAATTATGATAAGGAGTTCAAAATCCTCTAGAAAGGTAGATTTTAATAGATCTTATTGTACTTCTAACAAGGTACTAGTCACTCCTAACAGGGTGAGCCCCTAATAGGGTATTGTAAGATCTTAACTGGGAAACTCTTTTATCTGCAGTGAAGAGATTGCGAGTGTCATCCCCACCATGATTTTTTCCCTCTTACAATGGTTTCCATGATAAAATTAGTGGTGTTATGGTTTATGCTTTATGGTTGATTGATTTACTTTACTTCTATTGTATAGTGTCACTTACTTGTTTGATTTTGTGGAAGATGATTGAAAGTATAATCAATTATTTGGTTAAATTAGTATATGTTTTGTTTTCACTGATTTACCCCCCGCTCTCAGTGCTTCTATATATTAACATAAATATTTTCTCCTGTTGTTAAAATGACTTCAATATGCACTATTGTAAGTCTTGTGGATACATAAGAATTGCATGTCGAACAATTAGATGTCAAGACATATTTTCTTCATGAAGATATGAAGGAAGAGATTTATATGCAATAACCACAAGGGTATGAGGTGAAAGGTAAGGAGGACTTAGTGTGCTGGTTGAAGAAGAACTTGTATAGGATGAAACAAGCACCTTGACAATGGCATTTGAAATTTGATAAGTTTATGGCTGACCAAGGTTATAAAAGATGTCATTATGATCAGTGTATTTATTTTAAGTGATTACATAATGATAGCTATATTATCTTGTTACTGTATTGTGATGACATGCTTTTTGTTGGGTCTAATATGCAAGATATAAATGACCTTAAATAGAAATTAGCACAATCATTTTCTATGAAGGATTTGGGTGCAACAAAAGAAATCCTTGGTATGAGGATAATTAGGGACAAGAAAAATCACACATTGGTGTCATCTTAAAGTGATTACATAGAAAAGGTGTTGAAATTATTTCAGATGCACCATGCAAAACTAGTTAGTACACCTTTTCCTAGTCATTTTAAATGGTTTAAACAAATGAGCCCTAAGAAATAGGAGGAGATGGAGTATATGTCTAAGGTTCCAACTCTTCATCAGTTGGAAGCTTGATGTTTGCCATGGTGTGTACAAGACCAGATATTGCACATGCAGTGGGAGTTGTGAGAAAGTATATGTAGGAGCATCCTGGGGTAGTTGGAAATCCTGTATCACCAAAATATGTTAGAGTTTCATTTTGGCTTTCATTAGCAAGATTGATTGGATACCTGAGATTCTCGGTCATTTGGTGGTAGTTCTCGGTTGGAAGGTGTGTTTCTTCACCAACGGACTCGGTGATTGGTCTCACTAGTGCTCTGCTCGGTGGTGTTTGATTTAGTTGTGTCTCTCAATGAGTGGATTTTCTTTTAGTGTTCTAGTTCACCGATGGGGTTATTTGTATTAGTTGGGTTGGCCAACATGTGCATTTAATTTAGGTCACATTCCTCATGATTTGGATCAACCGTTGGAGGTGTGAGGACCTAAATTTGGATTGGTTCTTTCTCCTAGATGAAATAAATGATTGTTGCAGTTGACTGATGGATAACACATTGGGTTTTTTGTTCTTGAAGTTGACTTTTGGCTATATTATATAAAGGGGGTTATAGTTAGAGTAGAGGGGGAAGGTAGTGAAGGCAAGAGAGAGAAGTTACAAAAGAAGGAAATATAGCTTGAAGAGCTAGTAGTTAAGTGTTGTCTTAGGAGACAAGAATATTTATTAGTAGCTTGCAAGCTCAAGTTTAGATCTATCTTGGTATTCCCACTAGATTATTGTGTGTCACAGATCTGGGCTAGTGTGGAAGGCATCGATCCTGTGACATATGTTGTGTTTTCTAATGTAATTGGTCATAATCGAGAAGGCCTTAAAACTCGGCATGTTTCATGTAATCAGTTTCTAATAATAATATAAATTGAATTTGGTTATATCTTGATTGTATTGTTATTTCTATTGTGGTTGTTGCTTGGCTACAAGTTTGGACATCTCTTCTAAGATCTCTCCAGCCTTGACTATGTCATGTGGTATCAAAGAGAAGTTGATCTGGTTGGGTGAAGGTTGCATTTCCTTTGAGATCTGTGTTGCAGATCTGTGTTCCTAGACTTGAAAACATGTTTGACTATTCATGCGAGGTAGCAGGTTGTGATCTGGCTTACAGATAGTTCAAAGGTTGTCACAAGGTGGTCAGTTGGGATTTTTTGTGGAGGGTTATGGCTCTTGGTATCTCACTAGATGAATAGATCTCTAGTCAAAGGTAGTTACACTTAAGGTTTTGAAGATACCTCCTAGAAGACTAAACCCTAGGTTGATTGATTAGATGAAAGAGAAGTTGCAAGATAAAATTCATAATGCAATGACTGAATTGAGGAAGGAATTCATGGAAGGTATTAGAAATGTTGTTTTTGGATTACAGAGAGGTCCTATAATAAATGATGGTTATGAAGAATCTATTGAATACTTTGAGGCTATTGGATCTAGTGGAGATGATAGAACAAATCAAATGGAGAGATCTGGTGAAGACAGAACTGATCGTTGTAGAGATCTAATGCTCAGTTGAATGCAAGATACCAAATGGAGGTTTCCAATTTATAAATTACATTGAGACTCGAGGATCTGATTGATTGGATGAGTGAGTTAGAAGACTACTTTGAGCTGGAAGACATTGGAGATACGCTTAGAGTAAGGTCAGCACAGACTAGGTTGAAGGGATATGTTGCTTTATGGTGGAAAGAATTGCAGAGAGATAGATAAGAAGAAGGTGATAAGAAAATCAATCGATGGAGGTTGATGGTGGATAAACTAAAGGCTAAGTTCATAACTTCCAACTATGAGATTGAGTTTTTTTAAAAGTTACAAAACCTAAATCAGAAGGAGATGACTATGGAAGACTATACTAAGGAGTTCTACAAGTTGACTATTCGGTCTGGACATAGAGAAATTTCAAAGAAAAAGATGGCTAGGTATATTAATGGTTTGAGATTCAATATCTAGGATGAGATTGGTATGTCAAAGATTAACTTAGTTGAGGATGCCTACCAGTATGCTCTAAAGGTAGAAGATAAACTTATGAGAAGACATCATGGTAATCCTTGAGGAAAAGAAAAGCAAGATCAATCAATAAAGGATAAATCGATAGTTGAGGATGAACCAAAACTTGTTGAACCGAGGAGAAGGATAGGTAGAAGTGGATTCAGAGGTAATTTTATAACTATGGAGAAGAATAACATCGATTAAATGAATGTTCCCATGTAGACAAGAAGGTCAGTAATCACCAGAATCCTATGGTGAATGAAGATGTACTAAATGAACCTTAGGTGGAGGGAGAAAACTTACTAATTCAGAGAACATTGCTTGGTTATAAGGTAGTGGAACCTTTTCAGAGAAATAAATTGTTTTCGGATGTAGGAAAGGATTCAAATAAGAAGAACCAAGGCAAGATTGTATTGGTTGAGGACTCAGAGGACATGTATATCAAGAACCAGTTTGGGATCTGTGTGTTGAATCCCAAAATATGTTTGTTGATCTGTTGATAACATCTTTTTGCACCTGGGGTGTCTGATGTACGAGCATCCTGGGATAGTTGGCAATCTTGTATCACAAAAATATGTTTGAGTTTAGTTTTGGCTTTCAGTAGCAAGCTCGGTTGGAGACCTAAGATTCTCGATCATTTGGTGGTATTTCTTGATTGGAAGGTGTGTTGATTCACTGACGGACTCAATGAATAGGCTCAATGATTCTCTTCTCAGTGGTGTTTATGGTGCATTTCTTGGTGGTGCTCTGCTTGGTGGTGTTCAGTTCAGTGGTGTCTCTCCTCGAGTGGCTTGGCTTTTGGTCTTCTAGTTCACCGATAGGTATATTTGGATTGGTTGGGTTGGCCAACATGTGCATTTAATTTGGATCACATTCCTTGTGATTTGGATCAATCATTGGAGGTGTGATGACCTAAATCTAGATTGATTCTTTCTCCTAGGTGAAATTAATGACTGTTTCAGCCGGCTGATGGATAACACATTGGGTTTTGTGTTCTTGAAGATTACTATGTTTTTATGTTGTTTTATTGTAAAGCTGACTTGTGGCTATGATGTATAAAGGGGGTATAGTTAGAGTAGCAGGGGAAGGCAGAGAAGGCAAGAGAGAGAAGTTGCAGAAGAAGGAAGATAAATTAAAGAGGTAGTAGCTAAGTGTTGGCTTAGGAGATGAGAAGATTTCTTAGTGGCTTGAGAGCTCAAGTTTAGATCTGTCTTGGTGTTCCTACCATATTGTTGTGTGTCACAGATCTGGGCTAGTGTGGAAGGCATAGATCTTATGAGATATATTGTGTTTGCTGATGTAATTGGTCATAACTGAGAAGGCCTTATAGATTGATATGTTGCATGTAATTGGTTTATAATAATAATACAAGTTGAATTTGGTTATATATTGATTGTAATGTTGTTTCTGATGTGGTTGTTGTTTGGCTGCAAGTCTGGACATCTCTTTTGAGATATCTTCGGCCTTGACTGTGTCATATATGTCTAAGGTTCCATACTCTTCATTATTTGGAAGCTTGATGTATGCCATGGTGTGTGTAGGTCCATCTATTGCACATGCAGTGGGAGTTGTGAGAAGGTATATGAACAATCTTGGAAAAGAGCATTGGAATGCAATAAATTGGATTCTTGGGTATTTGAGAGGTACAACAACTCAACCCTTATGTTTTGGGGGTTCTCATTCCACTTTATAGGGCTATGTTGGTTTAGATTTATTAGAAGATATTGATAGAAGGAGGAACACTATAGGGTATTTTTTTTGTAGGTGGTTGTAGACACCTAAATTTGATTAACACATCTAATCACATTTAGTGCCTTCTAGGACATCGTCAACTAAGTAATCAATCATTACCTAATTGATCTATGTTATCCCCTAGCCGGATTAATTTATTTAATTGGCTATAGTCTAAATAATTATCAAATGGAAACCAATGGCCTAATAGTTAATTAAATCTCATTTACCCTATCAGATTGAATGAATGTATTTATTCATTTAATTTAATTCATATTATCCTCTTTTCCTCCACTTATGATTTAAATAGTTAAATCTATTCTATTTAAGTACATGGATTAATAACCTTAACCCATAACCTAACCAATCCCAACCACCTAACCCTGAGTTCAAACCCATCCCAATCCCTTCACACATGTTAATCCTTCCTCATTAGCTAATTAACCCTAATAATTTAATTAACCCCTCCTCTCATTCTCTCTCCTCCCATCTCCATCTCTATAATCACCTATCTTAAACCCTAACCCTAATCCTCATATCTTCCTAAGCTTGTCACATTCCTAATCCTTGGATTCAGAATTCAACTCTATCCCAAAGTCAAACTTCTCAAGCCCTCTTAACTCTAACCCTAATCCTAAACTCCTCCTAAGCTTGTCACATTCCTAAATCCTTGGATTAGGAATTCAACCCCTTTCCCAAAGTCAACTTTCTCAATCCATCTCTTATCCCCTCACCCATGCTTCATTAAGACCCTCATAAATGCCTCATTAATGCTTCTTACAACCCTCATTACTCACCCTATCTCTAAGAGTCTTCTCTTATCCCTTTGCACATGGACCAAGATGGTCACATTCCTCATCCACTCTCCTTGTGACACTTGTCGCAATGAGAGGAACTTAAAGAGGCACAATCCTTGTGCTCTCTTCTAGGTGCATTTGAGCCCCTCTTCAGGTTTTCATCTTGACCACTCATTCTGAGTCCATTTTCCTATAAATAGAACCTCATTCCTTCACAAATTTATCCAATTTCAAAGCAGAGTTATAATGCTAGTTTGAAGAACACCTATTGAAGCTTGGAGCATGTATCATCCTTGACCACACATCCATAAGAATGGACACATCAAAAGACCAAAAGGGAGCTTGGATTCGGTTTTAGGGAGGTTTGCACTTCCTTAGTTTCTTACTGTTTTAAGTTTTCCTTTTTAGTCCAATCTTGAGTGGTCTTGATTTATTAGTTATCAAATGCTTTAATATTATTATTGTATTCCTTTATAACTGATTTTCACCTCTCACATTTTTGGCATGCCCGGTGAGACCCACTTCACGAGTCAGTTTTACTAACATAATGGTTTTTTTGAGTTTTTGTGAAGTTTGTGTGTTTTCAATTTTAGAGGCATTATGGCCCAAAATGGACTCCTCCATCATGTCTGGAATGTCGTTTCTATTTGAATCAACTATAAACTTGGCTATACCCCCAATCAAATCTGTGGCAATTTTATTTGCACACATGCCCCTCTCCACGTATCCTAAGGCATACATCACAGTCTGTTAAATATTTAAAAAAAAACATTTTTATAGTTATCCTAACCATTCGACTAACACACAAGTGATATCATTCTATGCAGGACATTCGAGGCCTAACCTAACCCCCTACCACCAAGCCCAACGCTCAAGCCTTGCAGCCTTTGCCTTCACTTCATATTACACTAATTTCATTTTCATATTAAACCACATTATCTCCCCCTCCCTTGGGCATGTGGGACTAAAGTCCCACAACCCATTGCCAACCCCGCACCACCACTCCCCACCATCCTTCATTATGCAACCCACCTCTCTCCTCTCATTGTGATGCCTACTCTCTGTCTCCCCGCTTACCTCTCCTTAGCCCACGCAATCCTCCCTTATCCCCCTACGCAGCCCAACCACCCATTCCACATCCCTACCTCTAGAGCACCCACTTCCTCCCCTCCCACCCACTTCACCCTCCGTTTCTCCTTCTAACTTCCCTCCACACTCAACCTCCCAAACCCAATCTCCTTCCCCATGCCTTCTGCCCATCCTCCACTATCATTTCCCCCGTGCTACTCGCCAAAACCTTCCTCCTACTTCCCCTCTACATTCTCTCCACCAAACAGCCCTCCTCCACTCCCAAACCCAACATCTTTGCACAGGCTTCAAATTTGATCCCTAGGCAGGCTGTTTGGGGTTCGAACCCTCGACCTGCGGAAGTGCTGCTTCACAAGGATACAAGCAACATCAACATTATCAAATATACGTTGATCAATAGAAGGTGTATGCTTAGTTGTTGACATTTCCTTTCCCTTCCTAGCCTCATTGTTGACTACAAAAACCCCATTTTTTACACCTCTCCACACTGTGTCTTCACCCCCGCGCTATAATTTCATGTTTTACATGCACGTTTCTTCCATAGAGGTCACGACATGTTTTTTGTATGTTTTTCTTCCATGGAGGAGTGTGAATTTTACCTACAATATTGCATTTCATTTGAAGAGAAGACATCTCTTTGAAATATTCACACACAGCTCCACTTCCCTCATATGGTCTCCTCTGCCTAATCCCGCTGTCGCCGCCACCTCCGCACATTAGTTTGGGTTTAAAATTGAACAAGCAATCGACCATCTCTTTTAGGTTTAAAACTGAACAAGCAAATTGCACATCTTATTTTGGGTTTTTTAAATTGAACAAGGCCATCAAACATTTACTTTTGGGTTCTAAACAAATTGAACAATTGAATAAACTCAATCTTGAATGTATAAAGACAAATTGAACAAGGAAAACAAACTTCTCACTTTTGGTGCTCATAAAAAGAACAAACTTGTGAGTTCATTTTAGTTTTTAGATCAAAACATTTCCTAACTTATCGAAAATCAATCGTGTGTCTTATGTCTTCGGTGCACTTGCACAAATCTTTTGTAGAACACAACCTCACTTCATGCACTATCCTCTCCCACTGGCTTTCCTGGTCGTTGGTGCAAGAGAAAGGTGATTGTGAATGTTCAAAATTTTCACAATTTCTTAGAGGGGCCTATCCAGAAGAAGCAAGAGTTCTTCTGGAGAATGACCCCAAATTGGTAAATCCTTCAGCTGGTATAGAAATAAGGCATGACCAAAAGGTTCTTTTTACATCCCTTCAAGCTCGGGTGAATCATGTTCGATGGTAGTCCATACTAGGTGAACTCCCCAGCATACTGGCATGGTAGACCTAGGCTCTTGAGTGAGTCACATTGTACAAACCAATTGCAGGGACTCCACGAATTACTAGCAACTGATAAAATAGTAACCTACCTGTTTCACCTCCATAATCTTGATAATCGGCTAGACAAGGAAGATAGTAACTTCCCCAAGAAAATTGCACATTTGTGCCACCTTGAGCATTTATAGTCAGAAAATATGGCATCATGACTGGAGTCACATGCTTGGTGATGGCTGTATTCTGATTAGCTCTCATGTGTGTGCCTATGTATGCAAGAAAAGGTTTTCAAGATCATCACATCCTTAACGTAGAAAGTGCTTGTGTGTGTCTTCAGTATTACAAACCTTGTGAAAAATAGTTCTTGAACATACACAAATCTGAAAGTTTTGAAGTCCTTTTGCTAAAAGAGATTGACATTTTAAGATTCTTGCAAGGTTGCTTTGCCTCTTGCAAGATTGTTTGCTCAAAATCCCAAAGCTCATCATTTGTTCCAAAATGCATTCCAAGGCACACTTGTTGTAGTCACTACCTCATCCTAAAACAATATCAAATTGAGCTCATGTCCCATTTCACCAAGCACCAAAAAGTGAAGACTCCTTTGCCTCATATCTACCGAGAAAAAAATACCATAACCAAAGAGGCCAAGAAGTATTAGCGTATCATTGAAATCGTTGAGGCAGAAAACAATAAACATGAAGAATACGAAAAGTTCCAATACAACTATAAGGTTATTTTCTTTATGTATAAATTCCACACCAATAGCACCTTCATTCACTTTGAGCACCACAACAATCCAACATATAATCAATTTGTCCATGCAAACATACATCCTTCAGATCACACACTATGACTAGTAGCTTCATCACTACAATCAGTCACTCTTCCTCTTCTTAGATCACTTAGCATGCATTTTAGGATCATCCATAGTAGTCATCTTTTAGAAACACATCACAAACACCCTATCATAAATCTTAGTAGTCCAATCCTAAATCAGGCCCATCCAATACTAACCAAATCCAATCAATCCTATCATCATCATAAAATTCAATCCTACAGCATATCTCATACTTGGTGTCCCATCCTTTTTAGAGTTGCTTAACCTACATCCTTAATCAAACCATCATCTTAGGTATCCTAGACGATGCACTATTCTATAATCACCCCCTTTGTCTGTGAAACCTCATCACCTTGAGAAAAAGGTTGGTTCACATTGATAGAGAATCTCGTCGACTGAAGACCACAAGTCTGTCTTAGGTTGGAAATCATTATCCACTTGATCCTGCATTAGAGAAAGAAACCCTTCATTCATTGGCACATCTGAGCCATCCTTAGTCCTTTTAGGAACCATCCTTAGTCATTTTAGGATCATCATCATCATCGTAGATGCATCATCTTAATCCTAGTCATCGCATCATTATCCTTAGTTTCTTAAAACCATCCTTGCATTATATCTTGCATTTCAAATCCCTATAGGGCATTCATTTCATGCCACCCATCACATGAGATGCTAAGAATAGGAAAGATATGGACCTTAATCATGCATCTAGCTCATCTAATCAGACAATTAATCACACAAATGCAATGGATTCATTTGATCCACGATAGAACACACCTATCCAACACATTTGGGTAGACACAAATGAGATTCCCACTGTGAGTACTATAGAAACATTCATAAATCATCCAAGACATGTTCACATGGTGAACACCATGAGGGGATGCAATAGTTTTCATGTACTCATAGACATTCAGCATCAAGGAATACAATTCCCACCATGGATTATACCAACGCTTATCACACAACCTATGGCACTCCCCGGGGAATTTCATCATCCCATCAGAAAAAAAGTTGTTGATCCCCTTCAATGAGCTCTACAAGTGGGAAATCTTATCTCATAAATAGTCCAACATTCCATCCCACCATCCATCATGCACATGACACCTCCATCTACCTCATTCATAGTCATGGGACTATCGCCTCCTAATCCACCATTCGCAACAAAAGGAATACCTCCTATCACTACACAAGCACTTGCACCTCTTCAAACCACATTCACTCCACTTTCCCAAGAATTTCCAACATTTTTCACACAATTCCCACCACCACCAGTCAACATGTAGCAAACCAACATCCCACCCATCACCACTCAGCCCATCCAAAATGCATCAACCAGTTCCCAGCATCAAAGTACCCAAACCTCCATGCCTGTTCCACCCTTTTCTTTCGCACCATACCAATAGAAACACACACAATTCACCATTGGTATGCTGCTCATAGGATCCTACAACCAACCCCTATTCCTGTAGCACAATCCCCATCCCACTTTCCATGTGCAATCTATAGTACAATCCTAGTACATTATGACACTTCCCACGCAAGCACCAACGCAATCACAAGTCAATCCCATTCCACCACCACAAACATCCTAGGGTAGACAAATGCAGCAAGGAGCTTCCTCTTCCATGTGGAATTACTCACAAGCGGCCATGCAGAGCCTATGCATTCCTAAACACTAACAGAGCACAAGCCCGTTCACCTCCCAACCACAACCACCGCCCATAAATCCATTTGCAGCCTCGCAATCCACCATCCAACCCACTTAGAAACAACCTCAGCAACACCCTTAAAAATACCTTCACCAACCCCAGCAACCCCGATTGCAGACCACTAACCCATTTACATCCCAAGCACAACAACATCAATTCCATCCTTTCGTTGTAGCACAACCCCCTACCCAACCTATTCAGTAGTAGAGCACCAATCCATTTGCATCCCAAACAAAACAACAACCATTCAATCCCTTCATCACCCCATTACTGTAGCAAATTGTTACCCCTTTTGCAAGTGCCCAACCCGCTATCTAGCCCACTCCGCAACAACAACCCAACTTCGCCAACTACCTATTTGCCATCTTTCATTGCATCACAAAGTATTCCACCACCATAGTAATCCAGTGTTCCCATCAATACCAACTAATTAATTCCACCTACTGGGGGCATTCCACCTCAGAATACCTATCCTCCATACCTTGAAAACACAACACCACCACCCTATGCAAGCGTGCAGCAAGCTCAGCCCACTTATCCAACACCTCAATAGATATTGGCCTACTTCCAGCAAATACAACATCAACATCAGGCATTGACACCTCATCCATCGCAATATTCCCCTCAGCTACAGTTCCCACCACAACAACCTATCTATGTTGACCAAACACCACAATACCCTCCGCAAAACTCTCTATATTCACTAGCTCTGTTCAACCCATATACCACAAGTGGGATCAACATGACAGGGACTAACAATCCCCCACCTGTCAATTCAAAATGGGAGGAAATGAAGAATGCTCTTAAAGAGCTGGGAGCTGGGACTAAAATAAAGGCATTCAAGTTTGAGGAGGTATGTCCTTACCCATTTGATAGATCTATCACTGCCATACCCTTCCCCAAACACTTTGACACCCCTAAATTCAACAAATATTAGGGGAAGGGAGATCTTGTGAACCACATGAAAGAATTCTACATGACATGCCAATAAGTGGCCTACATTGATAACTTCCTCATGAGACTATTCCCCAAAAGCTTAGGAGGGACCACTCTTGAGTGGTTCTAAAAGATCCCCTATGACAGTGTCTCTACTTTTGTTGAACTATCAGAGAAGTTTGTGGCCCAATACGCACACAATATTGAGAATGAACTCTCCCTCCTAGACTTATGCAACTCTAAACAGAAAGGAGGAGAAATTCTAGCAGACTATCTACAGTGCTGGCAAGGACTTACTACAAGATTATCCTACCAACCCCCAGAGAAACATCTCATAACAATTAAATCGATCATATTTCCATAATCCATTGAATTTAGAGATGAATTTCTGGTTTTTGATGCTTAAAAACACACACAATCAAAAACCAAAAATTCAGCTCTAAAATCTCATAACAATCTTTATAAACAATCTTCATCCCAAACTATCCTACCACATGCACATGAATTGTGTACAAACATATCAAGATATATGAGGAAAATGCATGGATCTTGAACGGGGTCTTATCAAAGACGGTGCCATAAAGAATTACAAGGAATCAAAACTTGATAGAAACAACAATGATCGCTCACAATACTAGATAACAAGAACAAGAATGTCGTAACAGATGGAGCCACAGACACTAAACATGTGCAGAGTGTTGTTGCAGGTCCTCAACCACCCACCCCAACATATCAACAAAAACACTACCATCAGACCATACCAGCGTAGACCTACTAGAAAATAGCATATCAACAAGAACCACCTCCCCCAGCATATCAGCAAGCAACATAGCATCAAGCAGCACAACCGCAAAACATACACCTACAGTAGGTTGCACAAACCAACTATCAACACAACTATCAGAACCCCCAAAACCAGACAAATGCAATATTAGTCCAAAAAGGACAAAATAGACCAAGATGGGATCAATACACTCCTACACGCATGTTCACTCCCTTAGGTGAACCCATTGATTTCATATTCCATAGAATGGAAAAAAGAAAACCTGGTTGTATACGCACCACCGACGCAACCCTTTGGAGACTCTACTCCTAAACCGTAATGGTATACAGACAATGAGTATTGTGATTATCACCATGTTAAGGGACATGCTACTATCAAGTGCATGAAATTGAAGCACTATATCCAAGACCTCATTGATCATAAAGAAATCGAAGTAGATTCTACAACCAAGGCCTCACCCAACGGTGCTTTGAAAATCTACCAAAATGCATTCCCTAACCATGGCGACAACAAGGGACCTACTAACACAAACACTGCTCCAACATCCAATCAAGGTAAAGGAAAGCAAGTAGACAATACTAGAAATAACTCCTCAGCCTATGTTGACTTTGGCAGATTAATTGGTTGCATATCCCAGGTTGAATCGTCAGTCCATGTTATCCATGTCAAAGGCATTGATACCAATTGTGTTGTTACTACACGTCGAGGATGTATATCTATTGTCGGTGCTACTAGTGCCTCATCCTTTGGGGCACAATACAATCTATTGGAACATCTAGGGAACATGCCCACCCAAATCTCCATTCTAGATCTCCTTTGTACATCACCCATCCATCAAGAAATCCTAAACAAAGCTCTCCAAGAGTCTTGTATACCTAGCAACATCGCCACTAGCCAGTTCTAAAACCTTGTAAGCCACTTGTTTGCTTCATGTAGAATATCTTTCAAAACATCAGACATGCCATCTATTGACCCTGATCACAATCTTCCCCTTCACATCATAGTCATGATCAAAAAATTTGCCATCAAACGGGTCATGATAGATAATGGTTCAGCCTTAAATCTTTGCACTTTGAAATTTATTAAGAAACTGGGATACTCTGAGGCAAATATACTGAGTGTCATCATCACTATCAAAGCATATGATAATCTGGAATGCACCTCAGAAGGCACAATCTCCTTGCCTATCAAATTGGGCCCAGCACTACAAGAACAATATGCCATGTGGTCGATCTTGATCTCCCATACAACATCCTCCTTGGACATCCATTGATACACTCTATGTAGGTCATCCCTTCCACCTACCATCAATGTGTCAAGTTCCCCCAGAATGGAATTGAGATCACCATCCATGCTGATCCCTAGCCCTTCGCATGCTACCATGTGATGGAAGCCTCTTATCCACATTCAACTCATTGTCCCGAAACTAACATTCACACATCCATCACCAGTTCCTCCAATACCTTTTCTGATCCAAGCACTATCCTTTCATCCACTCTTTCCTCCGTCAAGATCGATCACCATGACTATGGAGAATATATCCTCATCGATGCTTTTGTTGTCAAAGCCCTACCTAGATATCCACATACACATGGGTGCCCATCCAGTTACATAGAGCATAAGGAACTTGAGCCAGAGCAACTGGGTTCTACTACCTTTCTTTCTCATGACATTCTAAATATACAGGAAATGGTACCTAATATCAATAAATGGTTGTACAAAGATCCCACACCTCCTAACAGTGGCCTCCTAGATCACTTCAAAGGCAAATATCCCTCTACACACAAATTGGTCACTGAAAAGTGGAACTATCAAGGAGGCAGACTAGGCCCTGAAGAACAAGGTATGAGAGTTCCCATTAAGGCTACTAAACTACAAAGACACATTGGTTTGGGATTTGAACATAATACATCTAGTAGTGGCCATAACATGACTGGGGGCACTAATGAAACCAATCTAACTTATCACATTCCCCTGGGTAACATATGCAAATTCAAAGACATCCCAGAAGAGAAAATTGTGAGACCCTATGACGATATTGACAATAACATCTTCCTCGGTAATTTCGTCCTTTGCCAATTATCCCTCAATTTCATAGTCCTTCCCCTCATTCATCTTAAACTTATAAACTGGGACCAACCAAGCTTTGTCCCGATAGACGAGTTCAAAATCATGGCCACACTCCTAAGATTCATGGGAGCAATAGATCAACAACCAAATTGTGGGAAGTCCTCTACACATGTATACAAATTGGACCCTGAGGTATACTTTGGGGGAGAGGAGGTCTTCAACCATAAAATTGAAAATTAAAAGAAAAAAGAACAAAATGGATCTCTTAGTGAAAACCCCTCTGGGGCGCTATCTGATCAGAAAAAAAAAAAAAGGGGCATATCTCCTAGTGAAAACCTTTCTTAGGCACCAGGAGATGGAGATTCTCCTCTCTCTATTATCCATGATTACAGATAAGAGCAGTCATCCATCATCATTGAAGAAACCAAACCTGTCAATCTGGGTATAGAAGATCAGCCTCGGCTCACTCACATTGCAACATCATTAATAGAGGATGAAGAAATAGCCTTCAGAACTCTTCTTAGAGAATATCCCAACATCTTTGCATGGTCCTACTCTCACATGCCTCGATTGGATCCAGACCTCATGGTGCATCGCTTATCAGTAGATCCAAACATCAAGCCAAACAAGCAAAAACTCTGCAAGATGCATCCTAAGGTAGCCTTACTGATCAAAGAAGAATTGGAAAAATTTTTACAAGCTAAAATCATCAGAGAAATTGATTACTCAGATTGGATCTCCAACATGGTTCTAGTCTCCAAGCCTGATAACTCTATTAGAATCTGCACAGACTTCTGATATCTCAACAAAGCATGTCTTAAGGATGATTTTACATTACCCAACATTAACAAGATCATGGACCTCACAACCGGACATGAGATTTTGTCTCTTATGGATGGATTTTCAAGATATAATCAGATCTGCATCATAGAAGAAGATCAACACAAGACAACTTTCACAACCCCATAGGGAACCTTCTGCTATAACATGTTGCCTTTTGGGCTAAAGAATACTGGAGCTACATATCAAAGGGCCATGATTGTTATCTTCCATGACATGATTCATAAGATCCTTGAAGATTATGTGGATGACATATTGGCTAAATCCAAAAAGAGAATAGATCACCTAAATGACCTAGAGGCATTATTTGATTGGCTCAATCATTATGGACTCATGCTCAATCCCAAGAAGTGTGTCTTTGGGGTCACATCAGGAAAGCTCCTCGGGTTCATTGTATCAAGATGAGGCATCAAGATCGATCCTAAAAATTTAAGGCCATCATGGAAATGCCTCCACCAAAAACACTCAAACAGTTGTGCAACCTACAAGGAAAGCTTCAATCAAAGCATTGTTTCATTTCACAGCTTGTAGATTAGTGCCAACCTTTTACGCATCTAAGGAAAGATATAAATTTCAAATGGGATCCTTTGTGTTAAAGAAGCTTTGAAAAGATCAAGGAATACCTGGCCAATCCACCTATCCCATGTAGGCCTCTCATTTTGTACATCTCAGTAATGACTACAACACTAGGGGCACTTCTAGCCCAACTCTATAACAATGGTAAGGAAAGAGCCATCTACTACATCAGTCGCACATTGGTGGGCTTTGAGCTTAACTATACACCTATGGAAAAAGCATGCTTAGCAATGGCCTTTACCACTCAGAAGCTTCATCATTACATGCTCGGTCACACTGTCAAGATTATATCAAAGGTAGATTTTCTCAAGTATCTACTTTCCAGAACCACTCTCACAAGCCAAATGGCTAAATGGGTCATGCTTCTAAGCAAGTTTGAAATCTAGTATGTAGACAGAAAAGCCATCAAAGGGCAAGTTATAGTTGATCAATTGGTAGAGGCACCGTTGGTAGATGTATATCCTTTAGTCATGGAATTTCTTGATGAATATCTATGCATGGTCGAAGAACAACCAGCCTAGAAGTTATTCTTTGATGGATCATATACATCTCATGGTTTTAGGGCAGGAATCCTCTTCGTCACTCCACAAGGTGATTACATTCCTAAATCTTTCAAACTAGGATTTCCTTGCACTAACAACATTGTGAAATATGAAGCATTGGTCTTTGGACTTAGCATGGTTATTCAATAGAATATAACAGACATACAAGTCTTTGGTGATTCCCAACTTATCATCAAGAAAGTACTAGAAAAATTCCAAACCAAAGATGATAAGTTGATACCTTACAAAGAGATGGTAGACAAAATCAAACAACATTTTATCAATCTGTAGATCACACAAGTACCACGCTTGCAGAACAAAGTTGCCGATGTAATGGCTAAAATTGGGTACCTCCTAGAAATTCAAGGTGAAACAACACAATATGAATTCTTAGTCAAGAAAATTCATGCGCCCGCATATGAGGGAGATGACATCAATTGGGTATGTGTCTTGATTGGTCCTCAGTCACCATGGTACCACGACATCCACGCTTATCTAAAAAATGGTATCATATCCCCTCACCTCACCAACACCCAATGCCAAAAACTCATTCACAGAGATTCCCGCTACACTATTGTAGCCAACATCTTATATAGTCGAGGTTATCACAATGTTCTCTCCAGATGTTTAGACAAAATTGAAGCTGCCCAGGCATTGCGAGAAGTGTATGCTAGAATCTGCGGTGCCCACACAAGTGGAATGGTCTTAGCTAAACAAATTCTCAGGATTGAGTACTACTGGCCTACTATGGATCATGATGCCTATGACTTTTTTAAGAAATGCTTACCTTGGTAGTAGCATTCTAATTTTATACATGCTCCAGTGCAAGAATTGCATCCCATTGCGCCATCCTGGCCATTTTCATGTTGGGGCTTCGACCTTATTAGTAAGATCACCCCTGTCCTTTGAGGGACATAAATACATCATCTCGACCATTGAGTACTTCATGAAGTGGGTCAAAGCAATCCCACTTACCCTCATGACAGGCATCCAAATATCCAAGTTTATCCTTTACCATATCATTTTCCGCTTTGGCATCCCATCCACCGTCTTCATAGATCATGGCACATCATTTCAAAGCCAACATGTAGATGATCTATCTGAGCGCCTCTACATCCATCATCGCTATTCCAGCCCATATTTCCCCCAAGGTAATGGCCAAGCTGAGGCAACCAACAAAACCATCCTAAAAATCCTAAAGAAGGTTGTCAATGATACTGGTCATGACTGGCATCTCCAAATCAACTCTGTCCTTTGGGCCTATCACACTTCATATCGCACTCCTATAGGCACCACTCCATATTCCCTTGTCTATGGTGTTGAAGTTGTCTTACCAATCGAGGTCGCACTACCATCGCTCCAAATATCTCTGAAAGACCTAATCACTGATAAAGACTACAGAGTGGCTAGACTCACGCAACTTGATCTGCTAGATGAAAATTGTCAGCAAGCCTATGATCACCTGGATGTATATCAGAATTGACTCAAGAGAAGTTGTAATAATAAAATCCTCCCACGCTAGTTTCAGGTAGGGGAATTTGTGCTCAAACAAAATCAGAAAGTAGGTACTGAACAAGAAAAGAAAGGTAAGTTCGAGGTCACTTGGCAAGGTCCCTACATCGTCACTGCATGCTTCAGATCTAGGGCATATTAGTTATCTACTCTTGAAGGAGAACCCTTGAATGATACTCTCAATATCATTCATCTCAGGCGCTTCTATGCCTAACAACTGTTCATTCCAGTCATCTTCAAAAATCCATAAAAAGTATAAAAAGTCCTAAAAAAATCATTGTCTTGGTGAAAATTTGTTAAAGAAACACCTTGATGATAGAAAAAAAAGCAAAAAAGCAAAAAAAAAAAGAGAAATAAATCGTCCAATGGCAAAAACTTGGCAATCAAGTGCCTTGGACAAGTATGTGTGGTGAAAACCTAGCAATCAGGCATCACACATAGTGGTTATATCATTATCTATCAAAATCTCTTTCTCCTCCATCTCCCTCATCCCAATCCACTTTGGCCTAATCATTATCTATATTTCCTAGATGTTCCACCATTGTGCGCACCAATCCACATCGGTCCTCCTATCCTATAACCTAAGCTTTTGTACATATATGTCCTATATATAGTCATCCATCTTTGTTGTAAACATGTCATCCTATCTCAATCCCTGAGCTTTAGTCCTATAAATATCTTGTCTGTGTCTGTATAATCTTGATTCCAGTCTCACCTCTATATATCTTGCATCCTTAGTCAGTCTCCTTGCAGAAAGTGATCCAGTTCCATTTTTGAATCCTATGCTTCAACAAGTTCCTTTTGACAAAATCATGCTTCATCACTTTGATCTCGGCACATATTTTTGCCAATCAGATACACAATTTACATCTCCATGGAAATGGGTCCTTGTAGGATGTATCCTTCCTCGCGTTGACCTAAATCCAATCATCATCATCACTTGCACTGGGTCCTTGTAGGATGTATCCTTCCTCTTGTTCGACTTGACTGCAATCACAAATCAAATCAATCCAATCATCATGCCATATCGTTGATCTCTCTGGAAAAAAGGCATCTTGTTGTTGATTTTTTACTCCTTAAATTTGATTTTGGTTCTTGATTATCATTCCTGATTTCTTTCAGCCATTCTCCTCCTCAAGGTTGCCACAATTCTTTATATCATGGTACGCTGTGAATGGATGCACCTAGGATACAAAACTTGATCTTTTTATTTTCTTCTTGTGAGTCAGTCGGATATGACCCTTGCATTTATGAAATTCATTTGGGCATGCTACAATTGGGAAATGTCATTTGCTTGTGGGCTTTTCCAGCATCTTTTTCATCATGATTTCTCCAGGATTCATGTGTGATGTTGGGGAAACCCTCATGTTTCTATTGTGTCAGTCCTCTGCAACACCAGTGACAAGGCCTCATGTTCCTATTAACCTTGGCATTGTCTCTAGCATTGCTATATAAAATAAGTTTTCAAACTACATGGCAGTATCCCCCAGAATACTCCTTTCTCAAGCTTCAAGAAAATCCCCCCTTCCACTCCCCAACAAAAGAAATCCTACCATCCCAGCAATGATCCCCTACCTAATCCTTCTTCCACCACACCTAATCTCTCATCCTTGATGCAAACTTGAATCCCACATCACCTACCGTCCTTCTCTTCTTCTTTTTCTTTCCCTTTCCTGTCGCTCTTAGCCATCTTTTTGATACGCCATCAGGGCTTCACTTTTCTTCCTGCCGCCCTCCTGAGGGGGCATCACCCTAGTCAAATTCAATTCTAATTCTTTCCTATTCATCACTCTGGGGAAACTTTATTGCCTAAGTCATGTCTTCGCATCGCCTATTATTTTAAATGTCTTCAAAATAATGTTATTCTAACACTATGTCAAAGAGGGGAAAAATGTAGACACCTAAATCTAATTAACACATCTAATCACATTTAGTGCCTTCTAGTACATCGTCAACTAAGTAATCATTCACTACCTAATTGATCTATGTTATCCCCTAGCCTAATTAATTCATTTGATTGGCTATAGTCTGAATAATTATTAAATGGCAACCAATGGCCTAATATTTAATTAAATCTCATTTCCCCTATTAGATTGAATGAATGTATTTATTCATTTAATTTAATTCATATTATCCTCTTTTCCCCCACTTGTGATTTAAAAACTTAAATCTATTCTATTTAAGCACATGGCTTCATAACCTTAACCCCTAACCTAACCAATCCCAACCACCTAACCCTAAGTTCAAACCCATCCCAACACCTTCACACATGTTAATCCTTCCTCATTAGATAATTAACCCTAATCAGTTAATTAACCCATCCTCTCATTCTCTCTCCTCTCATATCCACCTCCCTAATCACCTATCTTAAACCCTAACCCTAATCCTAATCTCTCCCTAAGTTTGTCACATTCCTAATCCTTGGATTAGAAATTCAACTCTATCCGAAAGTCAAACTTCTCAAGCTCTCTTAACCCTAACCCTAATCCTAAACTCTTCTTAAGCTTGTCATATTCCTAAATCCTTGGATTAGGAATTCAACCCCTTTCCCAAAGTCAACTTTCTCAATACATCTCTTATCCCCTCACCCATTCTTTAAAGACCCTCATAAATGCCTCATTAATGCTCTTACACTCCCCATTAATGCTTCTTACAACCCTCATTACTCACCCTATCTCTAAGAGTCTTCTCTTATCCCTTTACACATGGACCAAGATGGTCACATTCCTCATCCACTCTCCTTATGACACTTTTCACAATGAGAGGCACTTAAAGAAGCACAATCCCTGTGCTCTCTTCCAGGTGCATCTGAGCTCCTCTTCAGGTTTGCATCCTGATCACTCATTATGAGTCCATTTTCCTATAAATATAACCTCATTCCTTCACAAATTTATCCAATTTCAAAGTAGAGTTATAATGCAAGTTTTAAGAATACCTCTTGAAGCTTGGAGCATGTATCATCCTTAAGCACACATCCATAAGCATGGACACATCAAAAGATCAAAAGGGACCTTGGATTCAGTTTTAGGGAGGTTTGCACTTCCTTAGTTTCTTATTGTTTTAAGTTTTCCTTTTCAGTCCAATCTTGAGTGTAGTCTTGATTTATTAGTTATTAAATGCTTTAATATTATTATTGTATTCCTTTATAACTGATTTTAATATCACACAGTGGCACAATGGTCAGCTGGATTCTTAGATTGAAAAAGGTTGTAGCACTTTCAACAACAAAGGAAAAATATGTTGCTTCTACAGAGGATAGTAAGGAGATGATTTGGTTTCAAAGGTTTATGGATAAATTGGACAAGAAATAAGAGAAGATAAATTTGTATAGTGACAGTCAGTGTGTGATTCAACTTGAAAATAAATCAACCCTTCACTCCAAGTCAAAATACATACAACTTTGGTACCATTTCATACACTCAATTCTAGAGGTTGGACAATTAAAGCTAGAGAAGATACAAACTAGAAAGAATCTTGTAGATATGTTGACCAAGGTAGTAAAATCAAGAGAAATTGACTTCCTTCCTAGTTTCTATTGGTCTTAAAGCTTGTTCATAGTAGGAAATGAGAACCAATCCATTTCAGACGTGTGAATCTAATATGAACTACATGGGCACTGATGTTTCTACAAGATTAGTGTCCAAGTGAGATATTATTTTTGGTGTGGAGCTTGATCAATCTCCAAGTAGGAGATTGCTGGTATGTGGCAACTAATCATGCAAGTATTGTACACTCATTGGGTAGAGGAGTTGGCCTGAAGGATCGCCATAATTGGGGAGCGTAAGCTCCCCCCCCCCCATAATTATTGTATGAGTACAATAATACAAGTACAAGGAAAAGATTATGAGAATATTCTTTTAGGGTTAGGCTTAATTTGATTAACCAGATTTGTAAACCACCTAAAAGGGCTTGATAAATAAGTGGTTATATGATGTGAAAATTATCAGATTATAATTTTCTCTTCACTAGATAATAAAATAGGTGGATGAGTGTTTCTCTAGTGGATGTAGTCCATATTGGGTGAACCACATTAAACCTTTGTGTTATTATATTTTTCTCTTCTCTTGTTTATGCATTATCTTAATATTGTTTATTGTTAATATGTGCCTAAACCCTGACTTTCACTAACTTTGGGGTCAGTATGATAATATGATATCTCATTTATATCATAATTATATCAAAATGAACTGTCATCATCCCCCAAAGGTAGTGAAACTACACGAACAATGGAAGGTCACATAAGTGATACAAAGAAGTATCTTTTTGGGCTGACATTACGGAGACCAAAAAGAATAGTATCCGCCATTTTGCTTCATCCCCAATAAGAAAATACAAAGGAACATTTATAAATAATGACATAACATGTATACGACATATAGAAAAAATGAGATACAAATAGAGGAATGTCATGACATGTTGATTACTTTATCGCCTTGTGCCAATAGAGCAACAAGGGTTGTCTAAAGAAATCTAAATAAAACATATAACAAGCAACACATCACAAGGGAAGCACATTACAAAATGCAAACACAAAATAATCCACTGTAGAAGAGGATCTAGTCAAGCATATCACCTACCACCCATCTCGGTCTGTATTATTTAGGGAAGTTTGGAAACACACATGAGGAAAAAAATCATGCACGATAGGTGGAACAATAGCAAGTTCCAAACAAGGACTACTCTCTTAAGATGATTCACTTTGTTTGTCACTAGTAGTAAGAGATAATTGTTTTTCAAATCTAGCTAGTAAATCATGATTACTATCAATAAGCTTATACATATCATCAAAATCACTAGCATGAACACCATTTGCAATAGAAACATTTAAATCATCATCAAGAATATCTTCTTCTTCAAAATTAATCAAAATAAGATCTCTTATCCAAATAGAATATTCATGTTTGTTCAATATCATATTTTTAAGATTAACTTCTTCCCTTGGGCTATGCATAGGTTGATTAAAGGGAATCAAAGCATCAATAGGTGTATTAGGGGAGGAAAGGTTTTTGGAAGCACACCCATGGTCTTTAGCATGACATTTGCAACAATGATCACAAGCACAAGAATTACATTTTGTTTTGTTTAAAATTTGAGGTGGTTTAGGATCAATAAACATCAAGTCTTTTTCTTCTTTAGGTGGAAGAACAAAAGGCACTACACTAGGTTGAGAGATAACATCCATGGAGAATTTATAGGATATAGGATGTGGAACTAAAGCATAAATATGAGGTGTGGAAGGTGTATGATGAAGTCTAGGGACAAGGTAAGGAGATGGAACGAGCTTAGGATTTCTAGGTTTATGAATCTTTTTAATTTTGAATTTTTGATAGGATAAGAAATATTTATCTTTGTGAGGTTGAATTGGTTGAGGCATGGAAGGATAAAAAAATTCAAGTTCAAATTTCCCTCAAGAAGATAAAATTTGATATAGACTACGATTAATCATGATGATTTCTCCATCAAGGGTAAATTTCAAACACTCATGGATAGGAGAGATAATAAATTTCACGAAAGTGAGCCAAGGAAGGCCAAGTCTAACTTGAAACTGATTAAAAAATAGGATGAAAACAAAGGTGACATCCAAGGCTTTCTTACCAACTTATATGGGAAAGGTAACATAACCATGAGTAGGATAAGTGAAAGCATTGAATGTTTTGATCATCACATCAGATTTTCCATAGAAATCTTGCTCAAGTTGTCTAGTGTAAAGATGGTCTTTAGTTATTGTTGGCTAAATATTTTGCAAGTCACTAAGACTACAACTTTGTAAAATATTTCTTTTAGGCAGCAGTATGTGAGATTTCTCTCTCCTCTCAGCAATAGGGGAGGCTCCCTTCTTACCTCAGGTGGCTTCAAGTAAAACTGAATTGTATAACAAATAGTTCTCCTTTCTACAGTAATACCGGTGGCTCAAGGAATGACTTAAGAATAGTCCTTTAAGACAACGGTCTATTTTAACTAAAGATAAAATAACTATAAGAGCTCAAAGTCTCTTACCCTTACTTCATATGATTACTCTAACTTCAGATACACAAGAAATCTCAAAGTATTTCCTTGAATACCCTCTAATTTGTTAAAGATTATACCAATGAAGCCCAGAGTCTTCAACTTTGAATCATTGCAACCACTACTCTCTATAGTAACCTCGATGTCGTGAAGCACAAAGTCTTCAGAAAACTAGAATTAAAGTGTTTCAGTGATATAATCCAGATAAATATTTAATTTGAACAAGGATCAATGAACGCAACATAAGAATACATCCATTAATGGTCAAGAAAACAACTCAAAGTCTGCTAATCTCTATTCCTTTATTCAAATGCTCAACTCTTGTATAATGAAACACAGTTTTTAGAACTTAAGAGATTTGCCTATAGTTTTCTTGCACACAAAAAAAGATAATATTTACAATGAGCAACCTCCTTTATGTAAGAAAATAGGAGAGAGGAAAGGGGAGAAGAAAGGGGAAACCCTTGACCACTTTGACTTATTCTATCCTTATCTCTAACTAACTAATTTTGACTTATTCAATGCTCCAAGGCCTAATGCAATTACAACATGATTACATAGAACAACTTTGCATGTGATACTATCACATGCAATTACATCTTGTTTTTACATTGCATGTAATCTATCAAATACAAATTAAAAATACATGATGAAAATTTTCTAAGTGTCTGACAAGAAACAAAATCTATTACATCATCCTTTATTGGTCTTCATACTGATACTGGATGCTATGTGAGTAATGTGTCCAGGTTTGACGAAAACCTCATGAACCGGAATATGAAACTGCATCTGTGATTGTTATGTATCATAATGGTTTCTATTGAGAGAGAATATTTTCATGATCATTTCAGTCTTGAAAGCATTCTATGTTCGCAATCATTGCATCTCTCATCCTTCCTTTGTATGACTCCTTCATACAGTTGTTCCTAGTTCATATGCTTCTGCAACCTTGGAATTTGTAATCAAAATTTTGAAACCTAATCACATGTTGGGAAGAACGCCATATGTCATATTTTGAAGAACCAAGTTTAAGGAAAATCACCTTTTTGTTTGCAACCATATAAGAAGTAATTTGCCTCTTGCAACAAAAAACTTCATTATTTGAGGAATTAATTAATTTCTTATAGTTTGCATA
The DNA here is from genome assembly GCA_018584345.1 of Thuja plicata. Lineage (NCBI taxonomy): Eukaryota > Viridiplantae > Streptophyta > Pinopsida > Cupressales > Cupressaceae > Thuja > Thuja plicata. Next base: position 1,203,574 of record MU227442.1, on the reverse strand, counting down.
CAAAGGGGAAGAACTTTGCACTGTAACATTATGTTGTGAGAACTTTCACAAATGGGAAGAACTTATGCTTCTTGCAATCGAATTTACAATGAGCTTTTAGGGGGAAATTCTCTTCATGAAATTGAAGTGAGAAGCTTAAAGTATGAATAAATTTTTAAGAAATGAAACCTTCCCACTTGCATTAGCCGCCATTTCTAATTTTTCTTGAATTGTCATAGGACCAATCTCTATGTTGTTTTTGTTACCAACATGAATTTGAATAGTAAAGAGTCACTGAAACATCTTTTTAACAACCAATTTGCAGCTTTGTTTCTATTACTAATGGCTTGGAACTACACTTGACTATCCATTATGTTTCTTTAAAAGGTATCAGTCTACTGTTCTCCTCAAAATGCCCTTATTCTAAGCATTTTCAATAAATATTCCTCCATTCCATAGAAAATTACCATCAAGTGCTCAAAATTGATTTTAGAGCTTCAATACAATTGGAATAGCTATTAATGAAGGCATCAAAGTGATATGAGGATCTGATGTAGCTTTGTACATACTGGAGAAACTTAAAAATGATTTTTTTTACATCTTATTGGTCTGCAACTTTATGTTTTTTCCTTGGTTGGGTCTCATAGGACCAATAGCAAGTCATTCATAGATGAAAAAATTGCAAGTAACATACTTGCACTTTTATTTTGGTGATATCTTATAATGAAGATCCTCAAACCCAAAATTGGAAAATAACATCATACAAAGCATTGGCACAATAAATTTCTGGAAGAAAAACACACAAAAAACACTGAGATTTTGCAAAGAAAAATTTTTTTTTAAGCAAAAAATGAGCCATACTCAATAAATAATGACCCATATTTGAACCAAAAATGCCCTAAAAAATGCGGAAATGACCACACTCGACCTATGGATGCTTCTAGATGTTAAAAATGTCAAACACGTGCCGTAAAAATACCAAAAATGTAACTCACAATGTGCGGGAGAAAATAAATGCAGTCCATCTTTGGATCGAACTCCTCATAATAGACGTGTCTAGACAAATGGCAAACAAAAAATCCTTAATTTAGTGCATGAAGAGACATGACATGAAAGACTCCAACTTGTCAAATATATGAGCTAAAAAAGAGGGAAAAACTGAAAACATCAGGTTTTAGACAAGCTTGTACATGCTCATGCGAACAAGGTGACCTCTTTGCATCATGTAAATGTTATATTGTGGTGACTGGTCAGGAAAGTACTATCTAGGAAAGTGTTTTTGAGGCTTATTTTTGGCCAATTTCTGGGCTGACTTGTTCTAACCCTAAAGCGGCATAAAGATTGTATAAATTGTCTTAGGGTTAGAGTTTTATGTTATGTTGTATGTTTTACAATGGTATTGAGTTGTAAGGAGATTGTGTATTGCGATCAGATTGTAATCACTGGATAAGAATAATATTGGACTTTTCTATTTGGTGGACGTATCCCAGGGATTGGGTGAACCACGTTAAATCTTTATGTCTTGTGTTCTCTTCTATTTTGGTTTATTATTCTCTGATATTGGTTATATTTTTGCATGTAATTGTTATTTCTTTCTTGTTAATCTTAACAAGTGGTATCAGAGAAAGGTTGTCTTTAGTTATCCTCTGCAAGAAGATCTCACGGTTTGGTGGGACTCTTAGGTTGAGTGGGATCAATGGCATATGAGGGTAGATTGAAGGTTGAGAAGTTTAATGGATGGAACTTTTAGTTATGGAAAATGTAGATGGAGGACTATCTCCATTAGAAGGATTTATGGTGACCATTTGGAGGAGTGGCTAAGAAAGATGTATCTATGTCTCAGGAGGATTGGGATATTCTAGATAGAAAGGCATTGGGTTGCATTCGCTTATGCTTGGCACAATCGGTGGCGTCTAATATTACCAAACCAAAGACAACTAAAGAGTTGACAGAAACCCTAGCAAAGTTGTATGAAAAGCCTTCTGCTTTGAATAAGGTATTTCTTATGAAGCATTTGTTTAATATGAAGATGGTAGAAGGTGGGTCAATGACTGATCATTTAAATGAGTTTAATACAGTTACAAGTCAATTATCTTCTGTGAGTATAAATTTTGATGAAAAAATTAGGCCTCTTTTGATTCTCTGTTCTTTGCTAGAAAATTGGAATAGCTTGAGAGTGGTTGTTAGTAAATCTGTTTCAAATTCAAACACCCTAAAATTTGATGATGTTGTTGGTGTTATTCTAAGTGAGGAAATTCATAGAAAAATCTCAAGCGGTTCTACATCAGGTAATGTTTTGAATGCTGAAAGAAGAGGCAGAACAAGAGATAGATGAAAGAACTCTGGAAATCATGGGAAATCATGAGGGAAGTCAAAGGGAAAGAGGTCTCAATCAAGAGGACCTAGCCACTATTGGTACTGTGAAAAACCATGTTATAAGTGTAAGGAAACTCAGGTGCGGAAACAACTTCCTACACTAATCTCTATAGGAAAGTATTGTGCAAATTCTTTTAAATCCTTACAATTTCAGATTCGTTAACTACTTTAACAATGATATTGTAGCCACATACCATGAATATAGAAAATAGAGAATGACACAATGATTTACAATGGGGAAAACCTTTTGGTTAAAAACCCCAGCACTCCAAAACCTGCACAATGTATTATCTTCAACACAATGGTTACAACACACTTGCAATGCAAGTTCTTTAGGAGACAATTGACACTCTAAAACAAATACAGTAGCACCAGATCATACCAACAATACACTCATTTTGTATCCTTTCTTGTAACCCAAAAAAACACTTATATCATGCACTTTCCTTTTTAGGGCAACTTCCAAGGATAGCCGTATTAGCGTTTTACCATTCTCCAAGAAAATAGGAACCCTAAAAAAAATTTGGGCCGATGCCCCGAACCCCATGATTATGGAAGAGTGTAAAGTATTAAACTTTATCAGTTGCCACATGTCTTTCATGTCTTCACCTGTCATTGAAATCTCCTAGAAATAGCTCTTCCATGTGATAGGAATCTGTCATAACCGTTTCAGCCATCATCTCCTTACACAATTCAAGATGCCAACACATCAAGTGAAATGACACATCAACATGCCAACAAGACATGTACACTCACACTTAATTACATTATTTTCAAGAAAATACATTTTACAAAACAAATATTAAGAATAGGAATTATCCAAGGTTGAGACACCTTATTCCTAACATTCTCCCACTTGTCAAACACCCTATAAGAGCAATAGGAACATAACAAGAACTAACTGCTAGAGGCCAAAAGGCCCATAGACTCCAAACACCATCTAAACTTCATAGTGCCCACTGGTTTTGTTAATTCATCTGCAACATTCTTCATAGTATCTACCTTCTACAAATTTACCTTTCCATCTTCCACCATATCTCTCACAAAGTGAAATTGCACATCAATGTGCTTCATTCCAGCATGGAAAGTTGGATTCTTGGCAAGGAAAATAGTGCTCTGACTGTCACACCAAATAGTAATTTGTTCTGCATCAACACCAACATCAAAACACAATCTTCCTTACAAGCATGAGTAGCAGCCATGTACTCAGCTTCTGTAGTGGACAAAGTAACCACAGGTTGTCGCTTACTCATCCAACTGATGGCACCACCAAACATAGTGAACACATAAGCACTGGTGGGTCTCCTGCTGTTAATATCACCTACCCAATCTGAATCCACAAACCCATGGATACAAACTGAATGCAGAGATCCAAAAGAGTTACCATGGTAACATATGGAGTAATTTGATGTACCCCTCAAATATCTGAATACTCGCTTAACTGCATCCCAATGTACCCGTCCAGGGTTAGCCATAAACCGACTCAGGACTCCCACTGCTTG
>MU227442.1:1131525-1161494 GCA_018584345.1 Thuja plicata | reverse complement strand
TGAACTAAGGGTAATTGGTTAAAAACCACTTGAGGTCATTTTCCTTGATTTACTTGATATCTTGTTGTAACTGGCATGAAAGAAAAGGTACTAGTTGATAGGATTACCCTAAGAAACGTTGGTACCAGACTAGGATAGAAAAGGCATTAACTTGTCCAAAAAGAGGTGATAAGATAGAAATTTGCAAATAGGAATAAGCCAACACTGCCACAGAGGTGCCCAACAACTTTGGGTGAATACCCTAGCACATATGGATCAGGAGGATGGTCTTACCCAAATTATATAAATTAAGATTGAAATTGTATGAAAGTGGATGGACAAGAGACTACCAAAACTCTTCAGGTGTGTTATCAAAGAGTCTAAAGGTTTATCTTTTTGACAAGGATAGTTTCTAGCTCACCAAGCGCCAAGCAAGGTCACTTGTGAAATCAAAGATTGTTAATTCAAGAGTTTAAATGTAAGAATCCTAAGCAAAACAAGCTTCTAACAGTAGGGTAAGTAATCCAACCAGATTTGGATCAACCCAGAAAACTAAAAAATGACAGGACAACAAGCTAAAATAGGCTCAAAAATGACAGTAACAGTTCACTGACGGGTAGTTTCATGCGAGGAAATGTTGTCTCGCGTGAGGAAATGTAGGATTGCGCGAGGAAATGCATGACTGCACGACAGAATGCACAAAATGGTGTGAGAAAATAGTAGACTGGTGAAAACAGGAAATAGCAACTGGTGTCAAGTTTCGTGCGAGGATTTGCAGATAGCCACATGAGAAAGTACAATGAATGGCACAAAGAAATAGTTTTCTCACACGAGGAAAGGACCCATAACTCAGATTTCATGTGATTTAAATAACCAACTAGGTACATTAACAGATTTTATCATGAATCAAGCACATAAGACAACAATCAGGGAGTTCAAGCAGTCAATGTCTTCAAACAATGAGCAAGGGACAAAGCAACCTTGCACATGAACATAGATAGTGTCATAGTAATTCTACTCCATAAGAATGCTACTTGTGTATGTTCTCAAATGTTTTCCAATCATGCACACAGTCCTATGAAAGAAAAATTTGGTTGCACTATGGTTCTTAGTAATGGCTTGACTCTGTAACTTTTGCAATTTCAAGTGGGTGAAATCCGATCCTAGCGCACCGAGGTTTTGACACAGTCTGAGAATTTAATCACTCAGGAGCTGCTGAGGAGATTTGACAACCCACAAGAAACTACACCCGTGGAGATTTCTTCCACAAGGACATTTATATAGCAGTTGTCACTACCATGGCGAAAATGGCTATTACCGCTTGAGGTTCTGTCCACGTGGTTGACCCAATAAAGGGAATGTCCACTACGGTTAACCCTCTCTAACAAGGAAGACTCACAATGTGGACCACATGGGGACTTGGTTTGGATTCAAGGGTTCCAAGTTTCTGATTCTCCCAAAAGGGAAAAGAGCATAATCATCTAACCTCTTCACCTCACCAAAACATAGAAAACATGATTTATTGACCCACTAATTTGAAATCACCTCATTCAAGGCTCACACAACAACAAATGATACCAATCCCCCAAAGAGAGAAAGTATTGCCAAAAGTTGAAGCTCAAACCAAGTTGACCAATGAGATGAAAACAAAATCCTTCCCTACCTACAAGGGGATCTATCGTCAAGAAGAGCTTCACATGTAAAACAAGTGAATGAAGCCCACTCTCTCAAGATCTCCACAAATAGTGTTCATAGGGCCTAATTACTATGTGAAACATATATGCAAGAAAGCAAATCTAGGTCCATTTTTAGAGCACCAACTTAGAAATGTGATCTATGAAAGCAAGAAACACTCAAGCGAAACACATGAGATGTTCATTTTAATTCCCAAAATCCAAATGTTATAGAGACCAACAAAATACCTCAAATCTAATACAATGCGAATCGTTTTGTTGTTTATCCACGCAAGTCCAAACTAGCAACAACAACAAATCACAAACCACTAGAAATAGTAAACATTAGTGGTTAGCATAAAAAATCAGAGATATATCAATATAGCAATAAAAAATAGATCTCTAATACGGAGTATCGCGTGAGAAAGTACAGAGTCGCGTGAGAAAATGACAGAGCCATGCGAGAAAATAGAAAGCGCGCGTGAGGAAATGCACTACCGCGCAATAGAATGCACATGTAATAAAAAAAAGTACAGAAAATAGCAAACCAATCAAATCAAAACATTGATATCAAATCTCGCGCAAGGAAGTACACCGCGCCGCGTGATAAAACACCAAATCTAGCACAATCTCATGCGAAGATCAGCAAAAGCTCGTGCGAACTTTCTCTGCAGTCAAAAATAACAAGTACGAAAAAGACGAAAATTTTGGATCAAAAAATAAATTGACAAAAAATAGCTAAAAAGACAAAAAACAAATCTTCTACCCCATGGTGGGTGCCAAAAATGTGTGCTAAAATGTTGACACACTTCTATGAATCATTCCATCCAAGGTTGCTCAAGAATGAGGCCTCAAATACCGATCCATAGCTCTCTAGTCATGGAGTGCAAAGGTGTGTAATGGAGGCCCTCATATTGACCTAGTTAGTGTCTATGCAAGTACACCATGAAATGAGAGATTCAATGCATGAAAATGAGATCTACTCTATATGATTGCAATGCATGAAAGAAAATTAATCTAAATGATAACAATGCATGATTAATCTATGAAAGGAAATACAAATGCAAGTTTAATCTATAGAAATAAATATGAATCTAATCTACATGAATAGCCTTGGATGCAAGAAGAAGAAGACAAGAAGAGAGAAGTTGCAATATCCAAGCTTGAGTGCTCAAATTCTCGTCCAAAATTGCTCTTCAAACCTGCAGCATAACAATACTAAAAATTCTAATATATGAAAATGAGAAGGAGAGGTCTCCTTATAAAGAAAAGTGAGCGATTGAGATTAAGAGGCAAAAAGAAATAATCAACGGTTGAGATTAAGAGGCAAAAAACCCACCACTTAGGAAGATGTGATGAAAAAGGGATTTTTATTTAATTAAATTTAATTTATTTCCTTTTTCATCAAATAAAGTGCTTTAAGTGGGAATTTTTATTTAATTAAAAGAGGGGTTTTCTTTATAATTAAATAAATTAGAAGAATTTTATTTAATTAAATGGGGGAATTGAATTTAATTAAATAAGAGGAATTTTATTTAATTAAAAGGGAGAAATTTACTTTAATTAAATAAGATAAATTTTATTCAATTAAAAGGGAGATTAAATCTTTTAATTAAATAAGATAATTTTTATTCAATTAAAAAGAAAATTAAATCTTTTAATTAGATAAAAAGATCAAACCTTAGGAAATATTGAAATAATTGAATAATTGAATTAATTACAATTTGATCAAGGAAATTGATTTGAATTGCAAATATTGCAAAGCATTGATTTAGGAAATTGATAAATTGATAAAATGATAAATGGGGCCCAAAGTCTAGGCGACCATTTTAGGGTGCATACACAACTTACTTTACAAATCTAGATCCAATTTCAACTCTAATTCTAATTCTAATTCACTGAGTGGCCTCCATTTTCATCTCAAACTTCAGATCTGCTTGGAAATCCATCAAGCAATCTCTCTTTGCTTCTCTGCTCAGCTTTCTCTGCTAGGTTTTGCCAATCAGTCAATTAACCATGCCATACTCTTGCATACAACTTCTCCTTACACTTGGATACAAAACAATAACCTTAGTAGGTTATATTATACCTCTTCATCTAGGTCAGATAGATCTTTTTCCGCTTAATCAAGATCGTAGATCTTAGGCTAGGTAAGAGCTAACAGATCTTTCCATCATTACATTTAATTTACTTCTCCAATACATTCATTAATTAAAAATTGAATCCATGCGCTAATAATGGTTTCCTGTGCATTAAATGAGTGTGGACCAATCTTAATTAACAATACATATCCCAATAAAATCAACTATGTCGGCCAAAGATCTCAAAGCTTATCAATTAGTAAAATACTGTTGCTCGACTTTCTCTATCTCCCTCGGCATTTTACTGGCGCTCGACATCATCTTTGCTTTGCTCGGCATCACCTTTCGCTTTGCTCAACATTGACTTTGCTTTGCTTGGCATCGACCTTCTAGTGAACTGTCAGTGAAAGATAAATAACATATCACTTTTCCAAAGTGCCAAATGATCAAGTACCCTGGTGTATACTCATAACTCAACCATTTCCTCGGTCTTCTTGTTATCCTATTCTTCAAATCTTCATCAATCATTAGATATGGTACTCAAACATACAACAATAGTCTCATCAATTAAGGTTTGACATCAATGACAAAATAACAATTGTCTACATTGTAGCAATCTTTCCAACACAATATTGTTTTGAAATCGTTGAATGAAATCATTAGCATGTTTTTGGAAGGAATCAATGGAAAGGATTCAAAGAACAATAAAATTGCAACTCTATCTCGAAAGGTTCTAGTAAATAGTTTAGCCATGAACCTTTAGCCATGAGAAAAGTCACTACACAATGTTTGAAAAGTCTTAACATGAGTCAAGGGATGACCTTTACCATTGTAAATCTCCAAGTGAGGTATTTCCATGTGTTGAGGAATAACTTCATGAATGATATCCAAGGAAAATGGGATAACAATATCACATGTGGGAATGTTGAACCTGGACTGATTCATAGAGGCAATTTGTTGTTATAGGGATGAAATAATTGGAGCAAGACTATTGATAGTGGATTTGGTGGAGAGGTTGGTATGGGACATATGTGAAATGTTTAGACCATTATGGGAAATGGAAGGAACATTGGAATATGAAAATGGAACATTGTTGTAGGTAGGCATGGATGAAGGTTGTGAAATATGTGGAACACTTCAAGGAGGAGGAATAATAGGATTAATAATGCTTCCAAGACTAACTTGGATGATATTGACATTTGAATCAGATGTAGCCATGTGAGGTGAAGCATAAGTAGAAACACTAGGTAATGAAGTAGGAATAGGAATAAAAGTATCAATACTAGTGGGTGGTTGAGTTAAACATAGATCTTGAGAAAAATCCTTATGAGGTTTAACATTACTATCAACAAGATGGGAAATAGTTTGTAACGAGTTAATACCATATTCATCATTGTGAATCAACTTTCTCAAACCTTCTACTAAGGAGATAACTTCCATGTTAGAGTTCTCTTGACTTAATCATTGCTCAAAATTTTCAAAGTCATGGGAAAGTTTTTGTACTTGAGAAAGAGGAACTCTTAAAGACTCATCTTCATTTTGAGAAGAGTGAGAAGAAGGATTATCAACCATGGTAGGAATTTCATTAACAGACATGTGTGTCTCATCAAGATTCCTAGGAAACAAAGAGGACTTAAGATCAAAGGAACCCATAACTCTATGAATTGTCCTAACCAAAATGATATAGGTAGGACTCAATGTTATTACACTGATGCACAAGAAAAGAAAGAAAATATCGATGTAAAAATTGTAAGTATGAAATTTGAAAGAGATATTTAAACACTCATTAAATTTATGCAACACAAATAGAACTAGAACACATGAATAAAATATAAAGAATAACACATCTAACTATGAAACAAAAAGTGAGGATCCAATGCACATCAAGGGGATCTAACACCAAAATCAGAATGGAAATGTCATGTGTTAGGTTCCCCAAAAATGTACATAAAGAAAAGGGGAGGGGGGTCAAAACATAAAGGTTTGTCCACCTTTTCTTAATACATAATTCAGAAGAAAGATGTCCCCTTTTCTTAATGCACAATTTAGAAGGAAGATGTCCCACTAGGCTCAAGTTAGAATTAAGTGCTAAGTGGCACAATGATCCTTCATTGATTATGATTAATAATGAAATGTATTAAGTGGAAATGATATAATAGTGAAAAATAAGAGGCTATATAAGAAAAACTAGGAAGATTTGGAAAATACAGACTGACGAAAAACAAACAGACACCTGCAATGACTTGACATCAGATTCTGAGGATTGTACTAACCTACAGTTTAAATTTGAAGTGATTTTGCAGGGTACACATAATGCCCGTGAACAAAACACAAATTTTCACTGTGTTCCTTATGTTTTTGCTTGAAATTTTGATAGTCGCTCTGACATGTCCCAGACTTTCTAGAATGGTTCTGATAGCTACACCACCTATTCTTGCACATAGAAAAATGGGGAAAAGGTTGTGGAAAGGGGTTTTCCTTGGTCAAACCCTTATTTAGGAATCAACCTTAAAATGAAATAAAATTGCATAAAGGAAAGAAAATATAAAGGTAAATATTGGATCTACCTTGTAACTACCTTCATGAACTTATATTGAAATCACACATATTTATGAAGATGCTTATGTGTTTCTTTAATTGTAGTTTCTGACCTTGGAATATATAAAGGAATCAAGGATTCCCTCACAAATGCATGGATCTATGAATGCCACTCCTAGATCTTCAATGTTCTTATGCTTCATTGAACACTTGATATGAAGGAAGAATGCATGTGGATGATCAAAGACTCTTATTGTTTGGTCGATAACTCCTCTACTTGGCCATCATGGGAGATAATCTCTCTATAATGGAGAATATTTCCTTCAAAATGCCTAGGATACTTGGAGAAATGCCAGATCTTTGATACTTGCCTTCATATCTTGAATTCAATTGATTCCAAAATGCTTGAGTGTAGATTTCATTTCATATCCTTGTGTAAAATAAGGAGATATAGGGTGTTTATATACCTCTCACACATTTTGGGATTCAAAATTAAGCCAGGACGTCTACGAGATCTAATTTCCCACTAAAGCGCCACAATGGGGCCAAAATTCAAATTTGAGCCCAAAACTAGGGGACCACAATGCTTTGGGAGTTATGTACCTAGGAAAAAGCACCAAAACTAAAATGGGGAGTCGTGAAGATGGGGAAGATGCTAAATTAAGCTGAGACAAATAGCTAGATCAAGGATAACAAAAATCTTTAAATCGCTAAAATAGGGCCTAACTAAGCTCCAATTATGGGTGCTAACTTTTTAGGATGGTACAAAACCTAACCACGTCAATATGTATCTCTACCAACAAAATTTATCTTATACTTATGGCATTATAAACTCTCTTATACCTTTCGCTCCTATGCTAAAATAAAAATCTATAGCTTTGTAAAATCTCAACCCTTTTCAAATGCCTTTGATTAAAGTTTCTCTGAATATTAATCTACTGTGAAGCACGATGATCAATATATAAAATAAATTCTTTTGACAACAAACAATGTTTCCATTTCTTCAAAGCCTAAACTATAGCATAAAATTCCCGATCATAGACAAAATACTTTCTTTTGAAATCATTCAAAGTTTTACTAAAATAAGCAATGGGTCTAACTTCTTGACTCAGTACTAATCCTATGACATTACCACTTTCATCACAAACTACTTGGAATGCCTTGTTAAAATCACCTCGTGACAAAACAAGTTGCTTTGTAACTTTCTTCTTCTATAATTCAAATATGAAGTTGCAAAATGAGTTACTCCACAACTTTTTTCTTCAATAATTCAAATATCTTTGCCACCTTTGTGGTCCACTTAAATTATTTGTTATATTTTCTCATTGCTTTAGTTAGGAGTGCTCAAATACTACTAAAATTCTTAATAAAATTTCTATAGGAACTTGCCAAACTATGAAAAGATCTCACCTTTGTAGCACTTCTTGGTGTAGTCCATTCAACAATAGCTCTCACCTTTCCTAGGTCCATCTTACGACCATCTTCTGAGACAAAAATACCAGGTATACCAACTCCTTACAAAGATGCACTTCTTCAATTTAACCACCAATTTCTCTTCCCTCAACTTTTCAAAAACTATATGAATATGTATCAAACGCTCTTCCAATATTTTACTACAATTTAAAATGTCATCAAAATAAACAATGAAAAACTTGCCCAAGAATTCCTTCAATGCCTCATTCATCAACTGTGTAAATGTACTTGGTGCATTGTTTGGCCCAAAAGGCATGACTAACCACTTGTATAGACCCTCAGTCTTGAAAGTTGTCTTCCATTAACCTCCTTCCCTTACCCAAATATGGAAATACCCACTCTTCAAATCTATCTTTGTGAAGTACTTAGCTTCACTCAAGAAATCCATAATATCATCCATTCTGGGTTGGGGAAGTCTATACTTGATTGTGATCTTGTTGATATCTTTGGAGTTTGTACACATTCTCCATTATCCATCCTTCTTTGGTGCCAATATTATAGGTATCATGTAAGGGATTAAAATTTATTAAATTAATACCTTCCTAAAAAATTCTTGAACTTATTTATTCAACTCCTCATTCTTTTCCAGAGTCATCCCATGAGCTACTTTATTTGGCAAACTAGCTCTAGGTATCAGGTCCATTTGATGATTGATCTTCCTTGCTGGTGATAAATCCCCAGGTACATTATCTGATACAATATCCTTAATCTCCTCTAATTTTAACTTTAGTTGGTATTTTATTATCCTCTTCTTTCTCAACTCTAGAAATTAATGCATAACACATACACTCATGCCTCAAAACTTCCAAAAAATTCTACCATCAACCAAGCAAATTCTTGCATTATTACATACCTTCTATTTAATTTTCTTTAGATGCTTCAATTTGTGGTGAACTCTATCCTTCATCAATGGATAAGTATAAGCATGCCCATCATGTGTCACATGTCGATCAAACCACCATGATCTCCCTAACAACATGTGACAAACATCCATAAACATGATATCACTCAAAAACTCATCATGGCAATTTCTAGGCTTGAACCTCATCAAACACTACTCATTGACCAAAACCTTATGGTCATCTTGCAACCATGCAATCCTTTAGGGTTGCTGATGTCTCTTCCTCTCCAAATTAAACTTACTTCCCATATCTTATAAGACAAAGTTGCCAGTGCTACCTCCATCAATGATCACATCATAAACTTTTCCTCTACATTTTCATTTTGTATGAAAAAGATTCTTACTATGAAATGTATCCTCTTCTCTATTCACTAAGAATTTTTTTGTAATGAGAGCCTCACCTCTTTCTACTTCTTCAAATTGTGAAGATTCAACATTTTCATTTTCTTAGGCAACACTCACGTTACCCTCGGGCCTTCTATTCGTCCTTCCTTGATGTTGAGGAGACTCAAAGGATTGATTCCATTCTTCTCCCCATTGGAAACAAGTCCCACAAAATCCTCCTCTTCTAGGACCTTGTCCAAATCTTCCTCTTCCTCTTTGATCACTACTTTGATTTCTAGGATGATAGAAGTTATCTCCCTTCTGGCTCTGGCTGCTACTAGCCTCTTCAATCTTCTTTTGATCTCCATATGGTGCAGGAGCACACCTAACTCAAACCCCTAGCTCTTTATTTCTTGCATGTACTGACTCTAGCCAAGTCAGGAGAGTGTGTATGGACCTTAGAAGGTCATTTGTTTTATTTCCCTAAGATGGATATGACTAGGTCAATCCATGTCTAGATAGGTTTCTTTGTTGGTTTCCTTTAGTTGTGTGTGTGTGAGGTAGTTTGTGAGCCTCTGGAAATCCAACCAAGGCATTGGGAACCTTGGATAAGCTTCTTGGTATCACTGGCACTCAGCCTACCTTGGTTCCTAGTAGCTCAGCATACATTGCCTAGTAGCTCGACTAACACTTCTGCTCGGCTAACACTTCAGCTCGGCAAACATTGCAGCTCGGCTAACACTTCTACTTGGCTAACACTTCAGCTTGGCAAACATTGCAGCTTGGCTAACACTGCTTCTCGACAAACATTGATTTCGACTGGTGCTCAGCTTGCTTTACTGTTGCTCGACAATATTCAGTCGTAACGGCTTGTGAAAAGTGGATATTGTCTTTTATGGACAGTATGGTTAGTGTAACGGTTCCTAAAGAGATTCTTGCGAATGAATGGACTATTAGGGTTGTTTCCTATGAGAGGATGGTTAATAATAACATCCAAAAGAATTCATTTCAGAGATCTAGATAGTAGAGATTGTAGAAGAAGAGAAGCTACAGGAAAGTTAGAGATTCACATATTACTGTACTGTTTTGTTTTGTTTCCAGTAATGAGAAGTTGCAGACTGTGTGTTTAGTGGATATCAAGTTTCTTTGTGGTTCATTTTGCATGCAAGTAGATTAGTTATTTTATTTTCTATTTTGAAATCTATTAGTTCTTCACCCGTTCTGGGTTGTAAACAGTAATGTCCCCTCGAGATTCCTGAATCCATGGTGAGAATCATGTGTTGGGATGGAACTCGAGAGGAGTCCTTGTATATAGTTTCCTTTTTGTTTTCTGTAGGAGAAGCAATAACAACAAGCCTAGAGATCTTACCCTAGGCGAGCTTGGAAATAGTCTGGCTAGGGAAGAGAATGAGAACAATGTTCTGAAAGCATTGGTTGAATGAATCTATTTGTGTAGGTTTAGCAAGAAGAAGAAGAAAAACATTTCGATGGGGACTGAGTCTTGAAGAGGAGGTAAAGTTGAGAGTGACTTACCTCAGTGTTAGGGTTGTGAATACCCTAAGAGATCTAGGAGAAAGATCTTAGAACAAAGCCAAGCTAGTTCTGTAGTAGCAACAAGACTTTTGTCCACATCACCATATGATTGGTCTCCAGTCTTTCCTCCTTGACCTTTTCCTCGTCGCTTGTTCTTGAAACTCTTACTCAAATTTTTCTCCACCTTTAAGGCAAACTAAAATTCTTCTTCAATTGTAGTAAGCCTGACTAGACTTAGATCCTCTTGCATGCTCAACTTTATTCTAATAATATAATGAAAAACCTTTTTCTTTTCAGCCTCATAATGCCCTATTCTAATTAAGATTTGATATAATTATTCTGTGTATTCCTTGACAGATATTCCTTCTTGGTTCAAAATTTGTATCTTCCTTAGTATCTCCAACTCATAATCCACAGAGATGAGTTGTCTCTTCAAATTCTCCTCCATCCTATCTCAATTCATTATCTTATTGTTGTCTCTCGTATACCGCTCCAAGTGGACTTCTCTCCACCAGATATTATGTTGGAATAGTCCCAAAGGATAACTGAGAGGGGGGGGGGGGTGAATCAATTATTAGCTACTTTAATTCTTTTCTTTACTTAGATATCAATTAACATAAAGCAAATGCACATTCAGATAACACAACAATTTTGGTTACGGGGAAACCAAATAGGTAAAAACCTCGGTGGGAATTAGCACCCACAAAGAACTATACTTGAGTATAATTATCCCTGTTAAGAGATCTTGCAACCCTGTTAGGAGTTGTTCTTTACAATGGAATAAGTACAGAGACCTAGTTAAAGATCGGACCCTGTTAGGAGTCTTTTACAAGTAACCCTGTTAGGGGTGAGGACTCACTGTCCAAAAGCTCACTGCTAAAATGATGAAGGTTGCAACCTTCAGTAGAACAAATATACACTGTATCTAATAGATGAACTATTTGAGTAGACCTACTATCTTGATCAGTTCCAGTGTATTGTATACTTCCACTTCTTCTACACATAGATCTTTTCTTGATGAATGAAATGTCTCTACTGTCCTAAAACAATAGACATTCTGTTCTATGCTTTTCCTATCTTTACTCTTCTCATTCACACTTGGCGTTCATCAAATGAACTACTATAAGTATCTTCTCCAAAGGATGTGGTCTTTTTCAGCTCTAGGATTTCCTTCAATACTTCTTTAGTCAGCCACAACAACCACGCAACCTGATTAGAAACACGCAACTAAGACTGAATAGACATGACGATTCACAAAGTCAGCTCCACCAAATTAACTCCAACTTCACGATTCCGATAGAACATGTTTGGCACCTTTAGATAATTATCTTTATCTCATAACTAAACATGAATACAAAAATGCATATCCCAAAGATAGGTGCAACTCAAGAAATAATGTAATTACGTTGGTTCTTCACAGATAGTCTTCAGTCTCTGTAACTGTCATAACTGATTAGCATAACTCAACTGAAACTTCATATCTGACTCAGCGTGAATGCACATAGCATCTAGAACATGTATACACCATGGAAATGAACACGCATAGCTCTAGAATATCTATACTGATAACTGCATATAGAACACTACTGCATATTATATGTTGTCATCAATGACAAACATACAATCAATTATTTTCACAGAAGCAAATCTCCAACAATCTCCCCCTTTGACATTGATGGCGACATATGATATCATCAACTCAAAGTGTCTTCCTTCTTTTTACAATATTCTCAATATCCTCATCAAAAGTTCCTCTTCACTGTTGCTGCTATGTATACTCCCCCAGAGTATATTCTCCCCCTTACTAATACTCCCCCTTTGACATCAATGACAAAGGGTGTTAAACACCATTAAGCACAGGTACTACTCCAGAAGTAGAGTAGTCAACCATTTATCAATCACCAAGGACTGATGTTCTTGCTGCAAATTCTAATCAGACTCGGGAAAGAGAATTACTCCCAACTTCTCCCTGAGATACTCAAAAGTATCTTTTGATAATGACTTTGTAAAAATATCTGCTAATTGTTCTTTAGTGCTCACATAATCCAATTTTACTTCTCTGTCTACAACTTTTTCTCTTGGAAAATGGTATTTGATCTCAATGTGTCTTGTCTTTGCATGCATCACAGGGTTCTTTGACATATTGATAGTACTAGTGTTGTCATAGTGAATAACAATAGGACAATCAATCTGAATACCAAAGTCTTTAATCATTTGTTTGATCCAAACCATTGTTGAACAATGTAATGCTGCTGCAACATACTCAGCTTCTCTTGTTGACTGAGAGATACAATTATGCTTTTTACTTGTCCAAGTGACCAATCTGTCTCCAAGAAATACTGCTCCTCCTGATGTACTCTTTCTGTCATCAACACAACTTGCCCAATCTGCATCTGTATACACATGAAGTTGTATGTTCTCTGAGTTAGGATACCATAAACCATAGTCAATAGTCCCTTTTAAGTATCTGAATATTCTTTTTATTTCCATTAGGTGATTTTTTTTGGGTTCAGCTGCAAATTTTCCAACAACGCCAGCTGCATTAGAAATATCAGGTCTAGATTGAGTAAGATATATGAGTTTTCCAATCATAGACTTGTATAGGGTCTTGTCAACTACTGTGGAATCATCATCTTTAGAAATCTTTCTTCCTGTTATCATGGGGGTGCTTACTGGTTTGCAATCTTCCATCTTGAAAGTCTTCAATATCTCCTTCACATACTTAGACTGATTTATGAATATGCCTTTGTCTGTTTGTTTTACATTCAATCCAAGAAAATATTTGATAGGTCCAATCATGCTCATTTCAAACTCACTTTTCATTTCTTTGGCAAATTCTGCACTAAGTTTTTCATTACCTCCAAAGATAATGTCATCAACAAAAATAGCAACGAGTAGTAATCCTTCATATGTCTCTCTTATGAATAAATTACAGTCTGTTGCTCCTTTTTTGAATCCTATCTTTGTTAAGTAACCATCAAGTCTCTCATACCAAGCTCTTGGGGCATGTTTAATTCCATAAAGTGCTTTCTTTAATCTGCATACCATGTCTGGTTTATCTGAAAGTTTGAATCCTTCAGGCTACTCTATGTAGACTTCTTCCTTCAAGTCACTGTTCAGAAAAGCTAACTTGACATCCATTTGGTATACCTTAAAGTTCTTGAATGTTGCATAGGCCAAAAACAACTTGATAGCTTCAAGTCTTCTCACAGGGGCAAATGTATTAGTGTAATCTATACCTTCTCTCTGTGCATATCCTTTACACACTAATCTTGCCTTGTTCCTTACCACTGTGTCATTTTGTTCCTAAATATCCACTTTGTTCTGATCACATTCTTGTCATGAGGTCTTGGGACTAGTTCCTATGTATCATTCTTGACTATTTGATCTAATTCTTATTGCATTGCACTTTGCCAATCTGAATCTTTGCACGCATCTTCAGCATTTAAGGCTTCAATCTGAGAAAGTAGGCATACCTCTTCATCAGTGGTTGAACCTTTTGCTGTAGATCTTGTTAAGACTTTAGCGCTCTGATATCTAATGATGTCATCCTTAGAGTGGTATTTGGATGTGTATTTTGAGTTCTTAGGAGTGACACTCTCATCTGTAATTTGTGATTCTTCTTGGCTTGGTTCAGGATTGTTGCATGAAACATCAATACAGTCAAACACTTCTTCAATAACTGTGTCTTTATTGATAGGTCTAGGCTCATCTTCAATCATAGGAGCACATTCATAATATCACTCTTGAATCATAAACTTCTCATCAATCTTCACATGAGTACTTTCAATGATCTTCTTTAATCTTAGATTAAACATCTATAGGCTTTGCTTTTAGTAGAGTAACCAAGAAAAATACCTTCGTTGCTTCTAGCATCAAACTTGCCAATGCTATCATCTCTCTTGATGTAGCACTTGCTTCCAAATATTTTGAATTATTTTACAATAGGTACATTACCAAACCAAAGTTCATAGGGTGTCTTGTCTATGCCTGACCTCAATTGTATTCTATTGATAGTATAGACTATTGTACTGACCGCATCTCTCCAATAGGTATGGACAACCTTTCCTTCAATCATGATAGTGCACGTTGTGTCAAGTATTATTCTATTCCTTCTTTTTGCAATCCCATTCTATTGAGGGGTTCTAGGCACACTTAACTGTCTCTTCATTCCATGTTCTTCACAGTAATCATAAAACTGGTCAGAGGTGAATTCTCCTCCTCTATCAGATCTCAGACATTTTATCTTTAGTCCAGATTCATTCTCAACTTTAGCTTTGAACACTTTGAACTTATCAAAAGCTTCAGATTTGTCTTTTAAGAATGCAACCCACATCATCCTTGATAAATCATCAACAAACAAAATGAAATACCTTTCTTCGTAGTAAGATCTTGTTTGAGTAGGTCCACATAGGTCTGTATGTATCAGATCTAATTTGTTTTCTACAGAGTCTTATTTGCTCTTGAATGAGGTCCTCACATGCTTCCCCATCACACATTCCCTGCACATGGTGTCAACTGGTCTTACAATACTTGAAAGGTCTCTTACTGCCTTTACATTACTTATCTTGACTATGTTGTCAAAATTGATATGACAAAGTCTCTTGTGTCATAGCCAACTGTCATCCACTTTTGCAACAAAACAACTTACTTCTGAATTGAGTTGAAAGACATTACCTTTGGTCTTTGAGCCTGATGCAATCATGTCTCCTTCTTTGTTGTTAATGATGCACTGGTTGTTTTTGAATTCCAACTGATATCCTTTATCAAGCAACTGTCCAACACTTAGTAAGTTATGATGTAAGCCATCAACATAAAGAACATCATCAGTCTTATTATTTCCATCTAAGGTGATAGAATCTCTGCCTATGATAGGTTTGGGAGTGTTATCTCCAAATCTAACCATGCCACCTTTGTATTTGTCCAAATGTACAAATCTGTCTTTGTCTCCTATCATGTGGTGTGAACATCCGCTATCAATGATCCAGTCAGTTCTGATGTCAGCTTTTGAAACTAATGCTAACTCTTGTTCTTTTTCTTCATCTTCTTTGTCCATTTCTTCAAGAATCTTTTCAATGTCTTTAATGACAAGGAAACCAATTTCATCTTCTCCTGAATCATCATCAGTTACACCATCTTCAACATGACAACATTCCTTAGTGTACTTGGGCTTGTAATCTGATCTAAACTTCTTGACTCTTGTAGGACACTTGGATGCAAAGTGACCAACTTTGTTGCATGAAAAGCATTTGAATGGTAGCTGTCCTTCATATTTCCCTTTACCTTTCCTTTCTTTCTTGGCAATCATAGCAATGATTTCTTCTAGTTCTGTATCAACTTCTTCATTATTACTATAGCTGCTTATGGATTTCTTGCTGTGGACTGAGGCTTTGAAAGTTGTCTCACTTTTGGGTTCTGTCTTCAATCTTGAAATCTCAAATGCAGATATTTTGCTGATCAAAGTTTCCCTCTTGAAGTCTTTTGAATATTACATAGTCTCATCTAAGATATTGATCTTGCTCTCATACTTTGTTGTCAATGTGGTCATTAGTTTGTCCATTATATCATACTCTGAGATTTCTCCACCATTGTTTCTGATACCTGAAAATGCTTCATTTATTCTTTGATTGTAAGCTCTGATGTTTTCTTCAGGTAGCATCTCTAAGTTGTTGTATCTTTTCTTCCATGTCTTTTTGCGCATTTTTTGCTTGGATGTCTCCTTTAAACATATCTTCTAAGTATTTCCAAATAGAGTATGCTTTATCTGCCTTCTAGATCTCAGAAAATTCACTGTCAGATAGGGCACTGATTAGGGCTTCTTTGGCGATTGCATTTTGAGTGAACACTTCCTTTTGTTTGATTGTAGAGTCTTCTTCTGCAAGGTCTTTCAAGGTGGGAACTTCAATTGCTTGAGTGGAAAATTCATAGATCTCAAATCCAATGCACTGAAGATGTGTTATCATTTTTTTCTTCCAGTAAAGATAGTTTTCTTCATCAAACTTAGGACTCTCTTTCCTGAAGTATGCCATATGATCTACCTTAAGCTATTAGATTTTCTATCCAAGGCACTTGGCTCTGATACCAATTGTTGGAATAGTCCCAAAGGATAACTGAGAGGCGGGGGTGGGGGGTTGAATCAATTATCAGCTACTTTAATTCTTTTCTTTACTTCGATATCAATTAACATAAAGCAAATGTACATTCATATAACACAATAGAGAACACAACAATTTTGGTTACGGGGAAACCAAATAGGTAAAAACCCCGGTGGGAATTAGCACCCACAAAGAACTGTACTTGAGTATAATTATCACTATTAAGAGATCTTGCAACCCTGTTAGGAGTTGTTCTTTACAATGCAATAAGTACAGAGACCTGGTTAAAGGCCAGACCCTGTTAGGAGTCTTTTACAAGTAACCTTGTTAGGGGTGAGGACTCACTGTCCAAAAACTCATTGCTAAAATGATGAAGGCTGCAACCTTCAGTAGAACAAATATACACTATATATGATAGATGAACTGTTTGAGTAGACCTGCTGTCTTGATCAGTTCCAGTGTATTGTATACTTCCACTTCTTCTTTACATAGATCTTTTCTTGATGAAGAAATGTCTCCACTGTCCCAAAACAACGAACATTCTATTATGTACTTTTCCTGTCTTTATTCTTCTCATTCACACTTGGCGTTCGTCAAATGAACTACTATAAGTATCTTCTCCAAAGGATGTGATCTTCATCGGCTCTAAGAGTCCCTTCAATACTTCTTTAGTCGGCCACATCAACCACACAACCTGATTAGAAATACACAACTCAAACTGAATAGACGCGATGCTTCACAAAGTCGGCTCCACCAAATTAACTCCAACTTCACGATTCTGATAGAACATGTTTGGTGCCTTTAGATAATTATCTATAACTCATAACTAAACATGAATAAAAACACGCATATCCCAAAGATAGGCGCAACTCAAGAAATAATGTAATTACGTCGGCTCTTCACATATAGTCTTCAGTCTCTGTAACTATCATAACTGATTAGCATAACTCAACTGAAACTTCATAACTGACTCGACGTGAATGCACATAACATCTAGAAAATGTATACACCATGGAAATGAAAATGCATAGCTCCAGAACATCTGTACTGATAATTGCATATAGAACACTGCTGTATATTATATGTTGTCATCAATGACAAACATACAATCAATTATTTTCATAGAAGCAAATCTCCAACATATTAGCATGACCCTTTAAATTGGTCTTTACAAATTAAACCCTATTGGGGTCTTCCACCTCCTCATACTCAAAGTACTTGTCCATGTCATTGATCTAGCTGATTAGCTCTTCTGGATTTAAACTTCCCAAAAATGTGGGAATATCCACCTTTGGCCTCTGTCCAAGCTTGGATATGGCCCTTAAAAATAAATCCTCTACATGATCACACACTGACTCTTTCTCTCCTTCTTTATATTATCTCTCCTCTTTAGATTCATCCCTACTTTCATCTTGTCTTCTTCACTCCACTCCTTTGCGTAGCTCTGCTTGCATTTACCTCTGGAGGACCATAAAATCCTCTAATGGAACAAAATTTCTCGCACCAATATTTCTTCCACCATGTGCACCACACATTGCCCTTGGAGGCATTTTGATCATGATCCCACTACCTCAAATCTTGGTGCAAACTGCCTCATGCTCTACTCTCTATCTGCACACTCATGAACTCCCACTTTGATACCTCTTGACGAAGAGTGCAATCATCCTCCAAAAATAACCCAAGAATATCACATTTACAACACAAGAAATGCAAGAAAATGCAAAATTTTTATTACTCTAATAGAATATAATATTCCAAAATAAAACCTTTACAAATATTAGCCAAATTTGTTTTCAAATATGCAAGCTAGAGCAACAAACATTGCTACTTAAGCTATGAAATTTAGAACTCATTGTTCGATCATTATTCGATTATTGTTCCATGTCCAAACCCCCTTCCCAAGCCTCTAATTATAGTGCCCATGGAGCCTTTTGGAAGCCCCATGCATATTCTAGAAGACAGACATATGCCCTTGACACATTACACTACATTGCCTTAAGAACTTCCTAGACCTTTCCAAGAGAGGTTCCTAAAGAAGCAGCCTTTGAAATTCCCAAAATGGGTGCTCAGAATGGTTTCCAAGAGACGTTCCTAAAGACACAACCTTTGAAATTCCCAAAATGGGTGCCTAGAAGGGTGTCTTTTGACTTCTCCCTTTACATAACCCTTCACCTCCCATAGATGGTCCTATAGAAGAGGATGTTTACAAAGTTTGCCTTGGAAATTACAAAATAGGTGTCCACAAGTGAAAAATACATTTTTCTTTATGCATAGGTGATAAATGTTGGATTATTTCAGCTTCTTATGTGCCTTTGGACAAATTCCAAGGTACATGGAGTCCAATAGTAGCTTGCACTTATTTCTATGCTTTTAACTATTAGTTATGATCAAGTCTACTTGAACCTATGATTAAAAAATATTAAAAAAATAAGGTTAAAGGTGATACAAGAAATGTTGAACTAGATTTAGAACTATGAATACAAGATTGTTTCGAGATAAGAAACATGAAAATTAAAGATATAATCTAGAATGTAACACAAATAACAACCTTTTGAAGAAAACATATAATTCAACACTAGACCACTATACTAAAAGACAAAAGATTAAAACAAATCCAAAACCAAAAAAAAATGAAAAGTATATTTTCCCCACTATGCATACCGCCAACCACATCTCATTATAAATCTTAATATACACATTTAACTATATTTTAATAGTAAATAAAATCATAAATCATAAATAATAATATACATCCCTCGAACTGTCTTCAACTTTACGTATGTTAAACACCTTATAATCTATTCGTCTAAAAAAAGCCCTTTCAATGAAGACTCCAGAAAAGTTTCTGGCAAATCATGAATTAACAAATGATGTGATGGGTTAGGTGGGTATGAACTCGTGACGGCGTTTCTGTGGCTGATCTCGCTTTCCCGTCACAATGGGCAGGAGATTTAACGAGTCAATCACAGCCTTCAGGCGACACGTAGCACAGTCAGAACGAACTTTCTACCACACTGTAGAAAATTCACCTTACGCGCGGTTTTACAGAATTCGAGGTTACCGGTTTCTTGTTTTAGTTCGCGGTTTGGTCTCATTGCTTGGTTTGTACTTTACCAGGTCTATTAGTCATATCTGTCCACATTTAGCTGTCGACTTCTCTCAAAATTTCACAGCTCAGACACCTGGTCACCATTTGTTCGGGCGCCCTGCATTAGAGCTCTGTATTGAACTATTCAAGGTACAAAAAAAGTCATACCTATTTCAAATCGTTGGTGAATTGTAACTGTTTAAATTGCTACATTTGCCTAGTTAAATGCCCCTCTTTGGTTCTGTGATAATTTGGTCTCTTGTGTTTCGAAGGAGGCTTACATTTTTAAGGAGTAAGCGTGTTATTAATCCTGCGAGTCTAGATTAAGTAGAAATTGTAAAATTTGCAGCAGTGGCGAACATATGAGACTTTTGAATTGTGTAAGTGAATGTTTTCTATTTGCATCCGCCTCGCGAGATTGTAGCCCTTAGCATCCTGATGAAATTATCTAGTCTTAATCCTTTTGATTATTCATGTACTAGCCACCATTTTAGTTTCTTATTGGTCAGTACCCCATACACACAACAGTTATACAGGAGGAAAGAACTACACGATTTGAAAAATTGAATTACTGTTTTATTTATTTGAACTTAGCTAGAATTTTAAAAATCAAATCCAAAATTCAAGAGAAATTCCACCGAGCCAACTGAATTGCTGTCTATTGCATGGTCAGCTAATTTAGTATAAATTTAGGAAAATGTAAAAGAGGAAAATAGCATAGCTAAATTTCTAGATCCTAATCTAGGCAGCAAAAAACTTGGATGTTCTTCTTTGTGGTAGCAACAAGACCTTTCACTTTACCTAGTGTGTCATCATCACTTCTTTGTTGGGCTGTGGTCCAGCTGTTAAAGGATTGAAATTTATGACTTCTGAACTAGAGTTGATTCTCAGGGTACCCTTTGTTTCCTAATCCATACATTTTCCACATACAACAGTTTCTCCTGGTTGTAAAAAAAACATATATCAACAGTCCACTTATCGGAGAAGAATTGGATTTCTTTAATTCTGATTAAAAAATGTGAATTGCCTAGTAAGATAACTGTAGCCATTGGTATCAAATTAGCTGCGAGATGAGAATTTATCTGGCCGAGCATTATATTGGTGGAATTTTATAATATCTGGTCCACGTTGATTTCAAGCATATTCCTGCTTTCCAGGTTGCAGTCCCTGAGTCTTCAATTTCCTTGGAGTTAGTGAGAATAAAACACGTTCACTATTGGAGTATTATTAAATCTGTTAACATTTTTTTTTTTCAAAAAATCTATTCACTATCTTCTTTAATTTGCTATCCCTTCATGGCTACTCCTTATGTAATGTTGTTTGTCTTAAGAAGAAAAGGGGCTCACCTAGCACAAAATGCTGCCATCAATGGGTAACTTATCTGAGAAGAAATGTTTTCCTGCATTCTCATAGTCTAAGAAAAAATGGATTCTTGGATTTCGACATGCTAAAAAGAAATGGACTCTTGCATTTTGGCAGAGCATACCAGCATCAGCCTTCTTTGAATCTACAATCTTGCGAGGTACTTTTGAAAACTGGGTTCTCCCTTTTGACACGAGCTTGAAGTCAGAAAAAAATTCCAGTTTTGCGCAAGTGGCAAAATATTATGCTATCTGTGGAGGCTGATCAGGTTAAGAAGAGCTGCTGAGGAGTATTTATTAACATGAAAGGAAGGAAAAAAGGAGAGGTAATTCTTGTTGCATGCAATCAGGTTGCACACATGAAAGCTTTCTCAATGCAGTGATTAGGAGCTCATTCTGCACCATTTGGATATCTTAATTTGACAAATGCAGACAGGCAGTTGGCTTGAAATATATTTTCTCCAATGTACATGTCTGCAGCTCTTTTGGCCAGCTATTTTAATGAAGAAATGGCTCAATATCAAGCCAAGGGAGGATGAGTTTAGTGCTGATGAAAAGGATACTGAAAGTGAGATTGATGATGAAGGTATGCTTTTGTGTTTGTGGCATTTGTTATCTATCAACTATGAAGGCAAACTGCAATGCAAACATATAAAGCAAATGTAATGCTTCACGCTATGGAATCATAATGACTCTAGAAATCCTAATTCAATTTACTCTGCATATTGTTTGCAGAAACAAGTCCTGTTGAGAGGGGAACAGTTAGTAAGAATGGTGGAAACCACACTGTTTCACGTTTTCAAGCTACTGGTAAGATACTAAGAACCTTTTCAATGTTCATTTGATGTATGGTAGGAGAGATGAATTTTTCATGATGCCTTTTAGATAAGATTCTCAAAGTTCAGATTCTTTATGAACTTTAAATCAGCTTTTAGGATGTACAAAGTACATGTCCAAACTTTCTACTTCATTTTGGTATGCATTGAAGGACCATTTCTTTTTACAGTTTGCTTCTTTCGAGGGTTTTTACACATTTTGTTGAATGTACCTGCCACTGTATTTCTTCTTTGTTGTAGTAGAGCCTTCTTTGCTTTGTTTAGATAGTAAGTCTCTTTGGTGTATCTACATCATAGTCAACAAATCAATTACATAATGATTTGGTTAATGGCAAGCTTCTCACACTTTTTATATGGCTTCGCTCTTATTGTAGGAACTCCATCTGAAAATTTCTTTTGGAGACTAAAAAGAGGAAAATCAGTGACAATGCGGTCCCAGTACATAGATACGGAGGAAATTAAGTAAGTCAATTTTAAATTGGTCATCCATCCACGCTCTAAAGTCAGATCTTACTGATTTGAATTTTCTGACCTGTTTTCATGGCATTTGGCAGGATATTAGTAGGCACCTGGAATGTTGGAGGAAGGCTTCCGCCAGATGATTTGGATATTGAGGAATGGCTAGATGCAAAAGATCCCGCAGATGTGTATGTGCTCGGGTAATTTTCTTGATTGTAGTTACCTTTCTGGGGTCATACACATGACCACCCTGTTTTATTTGTAGAATATTGGATAGCTTCTACGAGCAGCTATTTTCCTGCAATTATGTTTTGATCACATGAATGAAAAAAACCAGCTTAAGGTAGAATTATTGAGGTACAACTGAAAACATATATCTGTTTGACTAGAGTTTGAGTGTTCCATAATCTACCCATTTTAACTTTGTTGTGATCTAAATTATTCTGAGAAATTCTGTTATGAATTCTATTGAAGTCAAAGCCTGGATAAGTAAAATGTATAATGCAACTGTCCTTGTATGATTTGTATGCTTATTAACTTTGTGTGGAGAATAAAATTAATTCTAACCTTTTCTTTTTTTCAACTTTCTTGGTTCTTTATTTAGTGTCACAGAGTTGAATTACATTAGGCAATGCTTTTAGCTGAATTATTCCAATGCTGAAACCGAGTTTTCCAGCTCTCATAGACAAAGATGTCAATTTTTGCAGCTTCCAAGAGGTGGTTCCTTTGAATGCTGGCAACATTTTTGGTGCAGAGGATAATATCCCTATCTTGAAATGGGAAGATCGACTTCGCAGCACATTGAACAAAACCCAATCTACTAAATCCAAGTGTAAATGCTATAGTGCTCCTTCTTCCCCATCAAGGGTTAATGCATCTGACCACATTGTAGATGAAATATTATCTGAAAATGATGTAACTAATGAAGATGTTAGCATATTACCCCATCAAGGAGACATCCCTGTTGATTTAGCTAATGATCCTATATATCCTAGTAATCTATACAATGTCCCCAAGAAACTCTCTAGCAATCTAGGGAGAAAACAAGCAACCTGGCCAGAGGAATTATTAAACTCAGAACTGCACCATTTAGAATCCAATGTTAATTTGAGAAGGGTCTGCAGTGATTCTGAAACGATCAAATCAGGTCACGCAGAGCGTCAATTGGACTCAGAGGCACAAACTTTACGACCTAGGGCTAAATTGGGGAGGATTTATAGCATGTCTGAAAAGATTAGTTTGAGCTGGCCAGAACAGCCACTGGATTTGGAAACAGAAGATTCACTCGCCAATGTTAGTTCCTTCAAAAAGATTCATCTCAATGAAGAGCTAAGGAATTGCCTGGAGACATTTACTGTACCAGATGCTGGTGCAAAATTTAAAAATCCCAAAAGTGTCAGGGCAGGCTATGTGCGAATAGTTAGCAAGCAGATGGTTGGAATATTTGTATCTGTCTGGGTTCGTCGATCACTCAGGCGGCATATCAACAACTTAAAAGTGTCTCCCATTGGAGTCGGTGTGATGGGCTACATTGGTAACAAGGTGAGTGTCAATGACCTGATGGATCCAATACAATGAACTGCATATGTAATTTGATCATGCTTTAAAAGTCATTTTTCCGAATGATCTTTGAGTGCTAGAGAACAGTGTTAAGTAGATATTTTCATTAACGTTATATTGTCCAAAACATGGTTATATGTATAATGGAGGTTTTGATGTTCATCAATACAACAGAATCATAAATGTTTCAGATTTTTCTAATGTATTTTAGTTGGTTCAGATGAATGTTAAAATGGGATGGTTTCTTGCTACTCATATCAATTTATTTATAACATCATATAAATTACCAACTTTTTAACTTCAGCTTTGATCCAAGTCTTTTTTCAAATAATACAAGCTGAATTAAAGATCTACAAGTTCCACAGTCCATAATAATATTAAAAGGCTTTGAGGAAAACTGTGTACAAGTATTTTTAGATGGAAAAATCTGTATTCATTTCCCAGAGCCTTATACTAATACAAGATGAAATTGAATTTTATAGGGAAGTTATTAACATAATTTCTAAATCATCTTTCTGGTTCATTGAAATTTGATGGACCAGAAGGATGATTTAGAAATTATGTTAGTAACTTCCCTATTAAAAATTTAAACGATATGTGCTACAAAGAAGACAACGCATGGCTAAACTTGCAAAGGTGCTTTGTCAAGTTAGATAAGTCCTGACCATAGATGGTTTCTTGCTACGCATATCAATTTATTTATAACATCATATAAATTACCAACTTTTTTACTTCAGATTTGATCCAAGTGTTTTTTCAAATAATACAAGCTGAATTAAAGATCTACAAATTCCACAGTCCATAATAATATTAAAAGGCTTTGAGGAAAAGTGTGTACAAGTATTTTTAGATGGAAACATCTGTATTCATTTCCCAGAGCCTTCTACTAGTACAAGATGAAATTGAATTTTATAGGGAAGTTATTAACATAATTTCTAAATCATCTTTCTGGTTCATTGAAATTTAATGGACCAGAAGGATGATTTAGAAATTATGTTAGTAACTTCCCTATCAAAAATTTAAACGGTATGTGCTACAAAGAGGATAACGCATAGCTAAACTTGCAAAAGTGCTTTGTCAAGTTAGATAAGTCCCGACCATGTAATTGTATTGTTATGGTGGTGATTGAATTGTATTGATACCATGTTGTGTGCACCTGACCTCCAAGTGAACGTATCCAGTGTGTATGCATTCTACTGCTATGTGTGCACCTGACCTCCAACTCAATACATCCAGTGTGTTTCCATTCGGGATGTGCATTTGACCACCAAATGAATGGTTATAGTATGTGCCTGTAGTTTTCATGTTGCTGACCTCTAAATTAATGCATCCAACGTTAAACTTTGCTGATTAGGAGTGAAGGTAGAACTAAAAATCCCAAAGCAGTGGATTTTTCAATAATCACCGTTCCTTCCTCAACTAACAAATGTTTAGAGGTGCTCGCCTTGGTTGTCACAACATACAAGAGAGAAATTTGCTGGAATAATGATTACTTATGGAAATTGGTCACAATAGAGTTGACTTAAAATATACAAATGTTAAAATCACTTAAAAGAGACATCTAACTATGATAATGTTGTTGCTTGAATAAATACTATCTCTAGCATTAATATCAAACATTTCTGGAAAATTTCAGAATCTCCATGAAACCAACTCTAAATAAAAGATAGGGTTTCAAGAAGACACGCCTTTAATGGATCTCTATACCTAGCACGAATCTGAAAAATGAAAACTATGTTGGGCCAATATGACTAAAAAATTCCTAAAAAATGTGAAACCAGCACAAGGTTTGCTTGGCCAGATTTGCAAATTATAAAGGCCTTAAACATTTTCTGTCCAAGCTGCAGCTGGGAAAACAGTTTGTCTAGCCCTGAAACTTTGACATATCTCTACTCCTTCAAACTAGCTAGAATTTTGATATCATTACTTTCCAGAAAGTTATCAAACTGTATTTTCTCATGAAGCAGTAATTAATTGCTTAACTCATAGAAGTAAAAAATGGAAAAATCTATGGTTAACCACAGCTGAGCATTTAGGCCATGCCAGTTCGAACTGTCTGGCCAGATTTTTTCCTTTGACTAAGTTTTCAGCCAAATACATGCTGTTAATTGAAAAGCTGCCAAAAATTGAATTTTTTTCGTATTCCCTGTCTCTTTGATATAAATCTGATTTTTTCATTTTTGCATCAATTTTCTGACTTCATGTGATGTCCTCTTTCTAAAAGAGGGTTTATAATAAATAATAATAATAAATTGGAAATATACAAATAAATAATAATAAAAAGTTATAAAATACAAGACATCTAAGTATCTTAATTTTGTTAAGTCTCTGAAGAGACAAAATTACTAAAGAACAGTCAACCATAAAAGAATAAATTTGATAATATATTGATTAAGTAACTTTCTTGATCGCTGAAGTAAATATCCATGCTGCTGATTCACTAATATGAGAAGCAACTTTGTTGACAACAGCGATCTCTATGCAACGCCAGTTATGGAGGAGTAAGACAATATCAGTATCAAAGTTCACGAGGATCGTCCACATAATCATGGTCTCATCCATGAGACCCCAAGTGACTTTATTATGGAGATTAAACGTGATCAGACAAGTATATATCAATAGACAAATATAAGTGCCATAAGCCATTCATCACTGTAACACGAGATGCAAATTAAAAGAGTTAAGCTAAATCATGTATGTCTACTGTCTTGGAAAGGCCAAAACGTAATTAACATTAGCAGCTAAGTAGCCGATCCTGGTTCTGGTTCGGATTTGGATTCGGGTTCGGGGATTCGGCAAAATTTTTTTTGGGCTGGATCCTGGTTCTGCGGGTATATATACAGACATTTTCGAAAAATATATATATATAGACTATAAATTTATATATGTATGTATATTCATAGATTCCATACATGTAACAAGTCAATGCTCATTCATCATTAGTTCAAAACTTCAAAGTTCAAACATATAATTATAATAATAAGTAGTTAGAAGCGTGATTGTCATAAAATGATAAATCCATAATTGTCAGTATATGATTATATCATATTCATACTTTGCAAAAGTCTCAAAATGTCATTACATGCTGAAAATTAAAAAAAAAACACAAAGTGGGCCCCTTTTTTGACGCCTAGAATCTTGGATTCCCGTGGATCCTTCTAGATTCCTGCGGATCCTCCTGAATTCCTCCCGGATTCTGGTACGGTTCCAGAATGGAATCCGGATTCCTTGTGGATTCTCACTGAGGAATCCACAGGGAATCCGGATTCCATTCTGGAACCCTGCCGGAATCCAGGAGGAATCTGGATCCAGGAAGTACCAGAACCAAGATTCGGAGGTGGGCAGAGGAATCCGGTATCTTAGATTAGCAGTTTAGATTAGTCAAGCTGTGACTAATGTTCAACGAATAACAATGACTTGTATATTTTGAACAAAGATCAATGTCCCTTAATTATATGGAGCATATATAATCAATGACTAGTAATGGGCAGTGATTATAATTATCAAATGGAGTTGGTGAGTTCTGAAAGGCATGATGACAACAATTTAAACAAAGGGACATCATCAGCAGTAAGATATCAATTGTTTAAGTAATGGTTATTAATCATGTCTAAAGACCCCGTCTTATTGCTGCAATAAAGGTAGCATCGAAGACATCATATCGGGCCATCCATTATTATCATGGGAAATTGACAGACAAGCATCGATGATGACCAGCCTTGTCGTCGGTGGCAGCACACTAATATTATAATTCAAGACAACGTTTAAGTGAAGAGAAAACTAATCGACGTTAATAAGATCACTAACTGGTTATGTGTCAACTGGTATGTTTAGTATTAAGGTAAGCACTTATGAATAGTCATTAGATATGTCTTTTGGGGACATAATCCATCACTCCACTTGGTAGGATATAAGAAGTCGTTCAGTCCTACATCAGCAAACATGGAAGAATGAATAAGGAAATGGGATCATGGATTTAGACAATCCAAAGGATCAAAAACTAACCATTTATTACTGATGAAAGAATCAAAGAATATAAAATATATTTGATACTTAGAGCTGAATTTCTGGCTTAGATTGTGTGTGTTTTTTAGAAATTCAGCTCTAAATTCAATGGATTGTGGAAATCTGATCGATTTAATATTTGATACTCTTCACAGGAAGAGATAAGAAAGGAAATGAATTATATATATATATATATATTGCTGGCAACCATTTATATATTATTGGCAACCATCTACGAGTTAATTGCCGATGACAATATTATATCGGAATTCTATTAAGGATAACGAACTCTTATATATATATATATAAATATATAGCTATATATACATATATATATATATCTGTTAATGCCTGGCAATGTAGGAAGAAACTTCCAAGATGGGGTAAGGACATATATCACGAATCCTTGAGGGAGAAGTCCCAAGATAGGTATGCATTTGTGTTCCATGAAACCTTGAGGGAGCCTACTTATAGATTAGTTTCCAAGTGCTCTAAGGGCAAGTAAATCCCCATCTTTATTAAGGCTATTGATTAGGAGAGAAGTAAGGAATTAGGGCTTAAGTATGTATTATGAATCAATGATTGTTTCTTAATTTAATCTGGTTTAAATGCATAGTGATGTATGTTAATCATTGGAAATTGGCAGCCTCCTAGTAGGGAACGTTACAAATTGCCATTTCCGAGTGCAATACAAATCCAAGTTCAGAATTTTAGGGTGAATCAAGTATAGTCCTAGTTGGGGATATTACACTTCATGCCCTAGGAATTAAAATTTTCAGAGTTTCAGAGAAAAGTTGAATAGATGAATCAGGGATCAACAAATTAACACTGACATCTGACATTGTTGGTTGTCTACCTATTCACATTCTTTTTATAAATAGAGCGATTTGAAAGAATACAATGAATTGAATTAAATGAGATCAATAGACCAATATATACAAGTTTACAATAAACGTTTCCATAAAAGAACTAAGATAGAAAATGGAAACATCCAAGAATTTACGGGAAGAATCTAAACAACACAAGTGACCATTAAAAAAAGAAACATATCAGTTAGGAGATTATTCAGAGATATTATTCTAATACCCTCCCTTAATGGTCAATCTGTTTACTACACCAAGTAGGCCCCTGAACTTAACAAACTTATCCGAATGTAGGGACTTGTTGAGAATATTTGCATTCTGATCCACTGTAGGAACATACTGCAAATCCACGGATCCATCTTCAACCAGCTGGCGGATGAAGTGACAATGAAGCTCAATATGCTTGGTTCGCTCATGGAAGACTGGATTTTTGGTGAGTTTGAGCACCACTTGATTGTCACAGAAGAGAGGTGAAAGGCCTGCTTAAGACATTTGGATGTCTGAAAGCATCCTTCGAAGCCAAACCGCCTCACAAGCTTCTTTGACTGTGCCCCGATATTCAACTTCTATCGAGAAAAGAGATACGACTTGCTGCTTCTTATTGGTCCAAGTGATAGCATCTATGCCCAAAGTGGACTTTCTGTCATCGAAAGAGCCTCCCCAATCCGAATCTGTGTATGCGATGAGTCTGGGATCTTTGGTTCATCCATAGAGGATACCAAAGTCTGAAGTGCCCTTGACGTAGTTTAGGATGCGCTTCACTACAACCCAATGATCTGAAGTAGGAGCTGTCATGAAGTGGGATATGTAACTCATTGCATAGCTGAGATTAGGTATGGTGGCGGTGAGATAGATTAAATTGCCCACTAGTTGCTTGAATGTGGTTTCATTCTATGATGAACCTATGTTGGCCTCATCCTTAAACCATCAATTTTTAATCAATTTCTAAGCAATTCATGTGATTGGCATTTTATCAAATAGTTGGCCGACAATCTGGCACTGGGCTTAAGTCTGGCTTGTAGATAAGTGCAACTATTTGTTTGATACTAATACCTTCCTCCACTGATATGCTATCGGTTTCAAAAGCATCTATAAATTCTTTGCTTCAATAATCACCACTTTCATGTATGTAAATCTTTACGTTAAGACATTCAACTTTTATTCAATCATACAATTGATTTCACCATGCTGGAGCATTTA
>MU227442.1:1094635-1125161 GCA_018584345.1 Thuja plicata | reverse complement strand
GGTGACTTACTAAAAATAGACGCTCTCTCCAAGATTCTTGGAGCCCAAACCGGAAGCCAGAAATGAAAACCGAGAGCATCATTCAACTCCTCTAACTCATCTGAGTTCATCGGAACTATCCCTTGACGTACTATAAATAGTAAGTTCACACCGAAGACCCTCTAAACCCCTCACCAGACCACGAGGATCACAATAATGACCTGGCACCATCATTTCAATGACCTGCTGAAAAATGGGGACATTACAGTTCTCAACAGGAGAACCAGATTTGGCTAACAACTTCAAGTCAAACTCCATAGGTGTAGACGCAGGTTTGTCGTCCTACATTCTGAATTTGTCTAGCAGAGACCTGGCATATTTGGACTGAGAGATGAAGATGCCATGAGAGTGCTGCCAAACCTCAACACCTAGGCAGTAGTGTAGAAGCCCAAGGTCGGTCATGTCAAAAGACTGGCATACATTCTGTTTGATTCCCTGAATCAAAGATGCCGAACTGCCAGTGATGATTAGATCATCAACATATATAACCAGAAGGATGATGTCACTGCCAGTAGTCTTGACATACAAATTTGAGTTAGGACTCCTCTGGAAACCTTGATTTGTAAGGTACTTATCAATTTTCACGTACCCTGCCCGAGGAGCTTGTTTTAGGCCACAAAGGGCTTTTACCAGTTTCAGGACCTAGTGTTCTTTACCGACAACCTTGAATCTAGGAGGCTGCGTCATGTAGACTTGTTCCTGTAACTCACCATTCAAGTAGGCACTTTTAATGTCCATCAGATGGATGTCCTAGCCACACTGAGCTTCCATAGCCAGGACTAATCTGATGGTGCTCAACTTTGCTATCGGAGCAAAGGTCTCCTCGTAATCAATTCCTTCACGCTGAGGGAAGCCTCTGGCAACGAGACGAGCCTTGTACTTATCCAAAGTACCATCAACCTTGTATTTGACCTTATAGACCCATTTGCATCTAATGGGTTTCTTCCTAAGGGGAAGATTTGACAGAACCCAAGTGTTATTCTTCAGCAAGCTGTGGTGCTCAGTTTCCATAGCTTGTTCCCACTTAGGTATCCCTTTTGCCTCCATATATGTTTGAGGCTCATACACACTGAATGTTGGCCACGAGAGCAAAATTTACAAAATTAGAAAGTTTTCTCTTCTTCCGAGCAGTTCTACCCTCGATGAGCTCATCATCATGAAGATCACCAATCGTCTTAGCCCACCATTTAGGCCGAAGAGTAGAATTGCCAACATCAGATGCAGGAGGTGCAACATGATCAGGTTCATCAAACATAAGATCAGATTAATCCTGATGAAAATTAGGTGGTACAACTGCATGTCTAGGTGATCTTGTAGGAGAAGGAACTGGTGGAGATGCAGGAACTAGAACAACTAGAGCCCTCCCATCAGGTGGACCTAATGGAAGACGGACACCCAAGTCTTGAACCTTGAGAGGTTGATCCTCTGAATCCATAATTAGAGGAGAGAGCTGAAATGGCCCGCATTCCTCTTCCAAAACCACATCACGACTGAAGATGAGACGACCTATCTTGATGTCAACCTGTCGGTATCATTATAGCTTGTTAGCATGAGTTTCTGGCTCTTGGCATCCAACTTGGTGCACTTAGCATCATGGATCTAGACAAAAGTAGTGGAGCCAAAAACTTTGAGATGACTGAATCTAGGCTTGTGACTTGACAAGGCCTCTTCCGGAGTCTTCTTTTGAACATCCACTATAGGAGAGCGGTTGAGAAGATAGATGGTAGTGTTGACTGCTTCAGACCAAAATTTCTTTGGAACACTCTTGTGTTCAAGCATTGATTGGGCCATTTCGGTGATCATGCGGTTTCTTTGCTCAACGACACCATTTTGTTGAGGGGTGTAGGGTGTTGTTAATTAGCGCTTTATGCCATGTTCACAGAAATGGGAGAAGGCAGAAGAACAAAATTCTCCTCCATCCTCAGTTCTAAGAGTAACAATATGTTGACCAGACTCTTTTTTTACAGATGCTTTGAACTTTTGAAACAAAACAGACACCTCTAACTTTTTATGAAGAAAATACACCCACATTTTATGACTGAAATCATCAACAAAAAGTAAGAAATACCTGGACCCAGTAACAGAAGGAGTAGCCATATGTCCACAATTATTAGCATGGACCAGTTGTAATACCTTAGAAGTCCTCCAGGAGTCGCCATCTAAAAACAGAGTATGATGTTGCTACCCAGCCTGACTTGCTCTGCAAAGTCCGAGGTTCTGGGTCTGAATATCTGACAGTCCAATGACAAGATCGTCCCGAACAAGCTGAGAAAGATAGTGCATATTTAAGTGCCCATACCGCTGATGCCAGAGTGTACTAACAGAGGAGCACTTGGCTGCCATAGCAAGCTCCTGAGAATCTCCAGAGTCAACAAGTCTGAATAGACCATGATCCTGTAATTTCCCCAATCCCACAGTAAGCCAGTTTGGCGCCTGGTTAGTCTATCTCCCCCATCCGGATAGGCTATACACTTCTTTCAGAGGATGTCAGCCAGTCACAGGCTTTAGTGGGCGAGCTTTTATTATTTGGGCTCATTTTATAAAGTAAAGTCACTCTACTTTATAAAAAGATTTTATAGTCACTTTATGACTTCAAGTTACTTTATTTTATAAAAGTGACTTAAGTGACTTAAAGTAACTTAAGTGGGCACCTTTATCCCACATTGCTTAAGTCGGGGAGTTTTCCCTCACTTCGAGGTTATAAAAGGACATCTTTCTTGGGAAAAGCACAATGAAAATATTATAAACAAAGAATATAAAATTCTGGTTGCACTTGTGACTGGTCATATTTTCTCAAGGACGGAAACCCTTTTGAAAATCAGAGAAGTTGGACGTAGCCCTAGCATCTCAGCATTGGTGGAATCATTCAGATTTCATATGTAAGCTTAATAACAGAGGCAAGAGGAAACAAACGATTTTGGTACAACAACCCCAAGGAACAATTTACTTGTTAGTCAGTTTGAATCTTGATTATTTGTTGAACAAGGAAATTATAGTGCATTTCGAAATGACTGGAATCCCCATGAGAGGCGGTCGAGGTTAGAGCAGACATCTCTGTTCATTTACGCAGGTGGCTATAAGGAAACTGCAGTATTGGTGGAGTCATCCGCTGTATTAGCATTCCTTGCACGCGGAAGAGGCAGTAAACACTAGGCGGGATTGAAGTTACACTTGCAGCTGCGTAAAGAGACCGTTTCAACAGTTGACGGGTTGAGAGTTACAGGTTGAACGCATACACCACAACAACAGTCCTTGCAGTGCGGGAACATATTCATTCTCACGCCAGCCATTGGAACAGATTTCTCAGAAATTCCTGTTTGCAGTAAGAAAGACATCCATTTCAGAGTGGTATCAGGCTGGAGGTTACTGTGTGGAATTTGGAGGGTGTGCCGACGGTTGTGTGGAGAGACCCAACAACATTGTGCGCACAGGTGCCATCAACACCAACTACCTTCACCATTACTACCGCGGCCAGCATAGCATTTCTCAGGTAGCTCGCTAGTAACTTTCCCATATTGCGTGGAGGTATTAATTACGTTGGTTATTTCCTAAGGTGAAATCCTACAGTGATACTGGTGTCGTTGCTTAAGCTAAGGACTATTCCATGTATTAAAAATCAGTAAACAAGAGTATAGGCGCATTTGGTGAAATTGTAGAATAAAGATTTTATTTGAAAACAATACTATTTCTTATTTCAGAATAAGTTATTGGATGCTATTCATTGGTTATATTATTGTTGTGAAACTCTCTAAACTACCAACAAGAATCCCTCACCGTGGAAGTTTTAAATAAATAAACAAGGGCAATTTTGATCTCCTAAGCCAGACTTACAGTCGTCTTTCAGTACAGACTTAGTTAGAGTCATTACAGTGGTATCAGAGCCTTGATCTTGCCATCCTAGTGGGATTATTATAATCAATTTTTCAGTCTGGTCCAGCAGTGGCCATGTTAGCCAGCTATGCATAGCAGGCACAGGATACCCGGATTTAGACATAACAAGGTTGAGCAGGAACAGACAGGTTCTTCCGTACAGGTTAACATTGAGACCAGTCATACAAAAAACGAGGAGTTTGTTTTGGAACAAGTTATTCCAGGTGGGAAAATGATTGATGAGATAGATAGAGAGGCCAGGGAGACACTGAGACAGATACGAGATGGACAGGACCACATTGCTGATCTTCTACACCAGCTTACAGGGGTTATTCAGCAGTTGTCAGTCATAGCCAGGAGGCCCACTAGCCATCACAGTGGTGGAGGCAGTGTAGCGGGATCACCTAGGGCAGCTAGGGCCCCCACTCGTACGTCCGATAGGCCCCTCGTGCCTAATTTTGTGGATATTAATGCAGGGGAAGAGGTAGCACCCCCAAAAGCCATAGGCATCCTTCCAGAGCATGTGATGACCATGCATGACGAGTGGAATATGTTACCAAACCATGTCAAAGCAGATTTGACTTTTCCGCAGTACATGGTTCAGAAGAGAGAGTTCGGCTGGAACTAGCAGGATAGAAGACCCAAGGGTCCGAACAGGGACTTAAAACATGCCATGTACAAGTTGACTCTCCCTACATTCGATGGTAGCGGTAGGACATCTACTAGAGCTTGTATTCACAAGCTAGATAGTTTCTTGACTCTCAAACCCATGTCTGAGACTGAGGCAATTGAATTTGCCACTATGCATTTAGAGGGAGCTGCATATGATTGGTGGCATCACGACCTTGTCACCCAGGATCACGGATTGATTTCTTTCTATGAGATCTTCAGCACGAGATTGATCACTCGTTTTGATAGGAAAGACATAGAGGTCTACTACAAGGAGTTAGCTCAGCTAAAAGAGAGTAGGTCATTGGAGCATTACATTGATGAGTTTCAGAGGATCTCCATTATGGTACTAGACATGTCAAAAAAGAGAAAGGTAATGCTATGAGGGCTTGCAAGATAAATTCAGAGGGCTGGTTAGAGTTCTCAAACCAGACATCTTGGATGACGCTATTAAGTTAGCTCATGATTTGGATTCACCTTCCTCCATTTTACAGCCACCTTAGAAACCCTTCAAGGGATCCTCTTCATTCCAGAAAGGTAAAAATCAGAATAAGAGTATGCCTCCTAAGCTGGATTTTGAGACTAGAAATGAGTTGAGGAGGAGGAAGTTATACTTTACTTGCAGGGACCCTTGGACTCCAGATCACAGGTGCCTTGGGAAAGGCAAGCTACATTATATTGAGGTAGCTTCCGAGGATGAATATGAGCAGTATGAGGGCAGCGATGAGGAGGACAACGATGAAGAGGCTCAGGTAGAGAAATCAGCAATGGGAAAGAAGAAGAAGGCCCCCCCGAGCAACCCCCAGTTACTTTAGCATCCCTTTCAGGGATTCCTACATGTCACCCCTTTCGTTTGAAAGGAGTAGTTAGAGGGCAGAGGATTGTTTGCCTTTTAGATACAGGTGCTACACACAATTTTATTAGCACAAGTATGGTCTCCAGGAGAAGGCTATAGGTAGATGAAATTCCAGAGTTTGAGGTCAAGGTGGCAGGAGGGGACCTATTGAGCTGTACAGGAAGATCTTCGGTCTTCCAATTCACTTTGGAGATTACCTTCTAGAGGCAGAATTTTATGTCATTGACCTAGACAGTTTGGATGCGATATTGGGTATGCAGTGGTTGCAGACTCTAGGGAGGTACACCATTGATCACAAGCTGAAACAATTGGAGTTTATGTAGGGTGATCAACAGGTGATTCTTAAGGCCATGCCAGATGGCGGGCCCAGATTAGTATCGACCCATAGGATGGAGGCCATCATGAGACATAGTGACATGGAGTGGGCAGCCTAGTGCTTCATATCCTCCAAACCTACACTGGATTCAGGACAACAAGTTCACTTTGATGTTCAGAAGGTGCTTGATAAGCACAAGCGGGTTTTCGAGGACATTCCGCTAGGCATACCTCCAAACAAGGGATTTGAGCATATCATAGAGATGGAGGAGGGCGCTAAGCCCATTAATACTACACCTTATCGTCATCCGAGGCACTATAAGGAGGAGATAGAGAAGATGATAAAGGAGCTCCTAGACATCGGACACATCAGGCCCAGTTGCAGTCCCTTCGCTTCTTCAATGGTCTTAGTGAAGAAGGATGGTACTCTTCGCATGTGTATTGATTACCATGCACTGAATATGTAAAAAATTGGTCATAGTAGTTATGTTGTTTTGCATGTCCTGTTGACTTCTCATCTGTGCCGCAATTAAATCCCTATTATTTTCTGGTTCCCCAATAATATCGTTGTGTTCGAACATTATTTCTTCTTCTATTTCAGTATGACTTTCCTCAATTTCAAATTGTGGAGTTGAACTTGATGGGCTAATCGGATTTTTATTTTGGTGTTCTCTAGTGTTCCGAAAGTTGTAATGGCCTGATGGCATATTCAATAGAACATTTTTCCTTATTTGTACCACACAAAATTAAACACCCCCACAGACTGGCAAGGTAGAAAGCTCTGATACCACTGTAAAATTCCAGATTTCTAAAAACTATTTTTGAATGCAAAATCCCAAAGTTTACCCAAACACAATTATAAATTTTGAACACAGATTTTTATTTAATTCAATTGAACACCAATCTCTGAATGTTTGCACATAATACTGGAAATTATTTATAAATTCAAAGAATTATGCACCTGGAATTATGTTATGAAATATTTGTTCTTCTTCTGCTTACATTAACTGTATATCTCCACGCTAGAACTGCATCGTAGTCTGAAAGGATAATGATAGTGGTAGAATCTGGGAATAGTTCCACGGTGGCCAATTCTTCTTGTTCACACGATGGTCTTCTGCCGTGCACGATTATTATCTTCCGCGGGAATTGGAAACACCTCTAGTGAACATTAAAGATTACGTTGTCTCTTCTGCCGCAACCATATATATTGTCGGATATTAATATTCCGCAGCAATTCTCTAGAGTTCCGAGCCCCGTCACCCTTGACGGACACCTATCAAATATAAATACCGATACTTCCTCTCAGCCTGGTGGTCCCGACCAGATGAATCCCGAAATACATCTCTATACCTTTAATTCCGCCGTCTGTCTAGGAACACGCAATAATGAATTGGTGTAATGTAGAGATGTAAGACTCGGGGATGCCAACT
Source organism: Thuja plicata (assembly GCA_018584345.1). NCBI lineage: Eukaryota > Viridiplantae > Streptophyta > Pinopsida > Cupressales > Cupressaceae > Thuja > Thuja plicata. Next base: position 1,117,979 of record MU227442.1, on the reverse strand, counting down.
TGTCAATCCACTAGGTCAGAAAGCCGTGTTCTGATGAAATGAATGGTTTTGTCTTCATCTACAAACACTTTCACAAAAGTCTTCAAGCATGTCCAACTTCCTCTACGGAAGTATTATTTAATCACCCAAAATCGGTTAAGTCCCGTAAGGGAACTACCGCAAATACACTAAATAATATTACATATTAGTGTTAGAAAAATGCTAACTTCCATAACTCAGTTAGAAAAATGCTAACTTCCATAACTTATAATTATGTAATATTAATTGGATTTTAGAATTAATATTAAATAATTACCTCCTTTATTAATCATTTTCACTTTACTTATTTGAATAATTCGGGGACATGACAAATCTCCCCTGCCTCGTGTTGCTTGCCCACAAGCAACAGTGAATTTGGATGGGCCAAAATCTGCTCATTCTCCCAAGTCACATCATCCAACGACAAATTTCTCTGTTTGATCAGATATTCGCGAATGGTTCGATTACGCAGATGCCGACCCCGCGTGTCTACAATCGCCTCTGGAGTCATTTCAAGTTTACCTTCTTCATCCAAGGGAGGTAACTCTGTGGAAACAGTGACTTGCTAGTCTAAAGCCTTTTTGAGACAAGAAACGTGGAACACATTGTGTATCCTGCTACCGACCGGAAGATCCAGTTCATATGCCACTTTGCCAGTTTTGCCAATAATCTGATAAGGGCCATAACATCGAGGTTTCAATTTCTCTGCCCCACTGCGCTTGAGGTATGACTGCCGATAAGGCTGTAATCTGAGGTATACTAAATCACCCACCTCAAAACTCCGTTCCACCCTCTTCTTATTTGCATAAGTCTTTTGTTGATTTTGAGCACAATGCAGATTGTCCTTAAGGGCTTTCAAAATGTCCTTACACTTCTGAAGCCAGTCACGAGACCTGGGCACATTACTGTAGTCAAAAGCAAGATCAAGGAAGGATAGAGCATCGTACCCATATAAGGCTTTGAACGACATCATATCGATAGACATATGGAAAGTTGTATTATAGCAATACTCCCCCAAGTGCAACCATTGGAGCCAAGCTTTTTGATGGCCCGCCACATAATTGCGGAGGTAGCCTTCAATCCATTTGTTGACGATTTTGGTCTGACCATCGGTCTGAAGATGGTAGCTAGTGCTGTGGTGCAACTCGGTACCTGTCAACCTAAATAATTCCGCCCAAAAATTGCTCAAAAATCGGCTATCTCTATCACTGATTATATTCCTTGGCAGTCCATGTAAACGAAATATTTCCTTGAAGAACACTTCTGCAACCTGAACAACGGAGAATCCAGTAGTGATAGCAAATTTCGTCAGCCTATCAACCACCACAAAAAATACAATCTTTACCTTGAACCTTAGGTAATCCAGTAATGAAATCCATGGAGATACTTTCCCATTTCTGAGCTGGAATAGGTAAAGGTTGTAATAACCCTGCTGGATAAGAGTGTTCTGCCATAATCTCTTGACAAGTAATGCATTCCTTGACATATTCTAAAACATCATTTTTGAGCCCTTTCCAGGTAAATCTTTCACAGATATACCTGTATGTCTTGAAATAACCTGGATGACCTGCTAAAGGCAAATCATGAGCTGTTTGTAAACTATTCAACTTTAACTTAGACTCAGGTACCAAAAAAATTCTGTCTTTGTAGTAAATAAGATCATTCATAACTTTGTATCTATCATCCTGAATTTTACCATCCAACATATCACAAGCAAATGTATTTTTAGAATATTCTACCAACAACAGAGATTTCCAATTGGCTGTGACCCCTGATAAAGCATTTATTCCTGGCTTCCTGGACAAAGCATCAGCAACAATGTTGCACTTACCCTTAACATATTCAATCTCAAAGTCATAAGCCTGCACCTTGCTAACCCACTTTTGTTGCCTGTCATTCAAATCCTTTTGACTCAAGAAATATTTCAAACTGTTATGGTCAGTCCTAACAACAAATTTACTCCCAGCTAAATATTGTCTAAATTTGGCCAAAGCGTGCATAATAGCTAACATTTCTTTATCATAAATGGAGTACAATTTTTCTGCATTGTTGAGTTTCCTGCTTTCATAAGCTATAGGATGTTTATTTTGCATTAACACTGCTCCAATTCCTTCTCCAGATGCATCACATTCTAAAAGAAAATATTGATTGAAATCAGGAAGTGCAAGGACGGGACATGAACTCATCACCTGTTTAAGTTTATCAAATGTCTGTTGTGCTTCCTCAGTCCACTTGAATGCCCCCTTTTTGGTGAGATCTGTTAACGGTGCCCCCAACTGTGAAAAACCTCTGACAAACCTCCTGTAATAACTACATAAGCCAAAGAAACCCCTTAGATCTGAAAGCTTCTGAGGTGGTGGCCAGTCTAAAATTGCGCTAATCTTCTCTTGATGTACCTGCACACCCTTAGCACTAATCATATGTCCAAGATACAGAATCTTTGTTATACCAAATTCACATATAGACGCTTTTGCAAAAAGTGACCGTGATTCCATAATGTTCAAGATCTCGTCAATATGCCTCAAGTGCTCTTCCCATGTTTTGCTATATATCAGTGTCATAAAAAAAAACAAGCAAGAATTTTCGTAGTTGCTTATTAAAAATATGGTTCATACAAGACTGAAATGTGGCGGGAGCATTTGTTAGTGCAAAAGGCATAACCAAAAATTCATAATGGCCGTAATGGCAACGGAAAGCAGTTTTATGAATACCCTGTTCCCTTAATTTAATCTAATAATACCTTGATCTCAAATCAATTTTAGAAAAATATACGACACCATGGAATTCATCTAACAATTCATCAATGTGGGGAATCAAATACCTGTTTTTTAATAGCCATTTCTAGTGTGGTAGGATATAAAGATTTCACCCACCCTTTCAAAGAATCGGAAAGTCCATCAATAAAAAGAACAATCTTGTGTTGCTTAGAAATTCCCGTGACAAGCACAGCCAATTTTTCAAATTCTGATATATATTGTTCAATTGTCCCTAATTGTTTCAATTGTGTCAATTCTTTCAAATGTAACTCAGGATCTTTGGAATCAAACCTATCAATGAGTCGTTCAGTGAATTCCAGATATGTATCTACCAAGTTATGACCCAATGTGACCTGCCCATGGTGCCACCATTCATGTGATACTCCATCAAGATGTAATGCTGCATATTTAATGGCTTCATCTTCCCTCATAGGGTTTAGTTGAAAATATGTATCTAATTTTTGAACCCAAGCCCTGGCAGTGGTTTTGCCTGTGCCATCAAAATAAGGTATGGACATCTTCCCAATTTTCCTCTGTAATTCATTATTGAAATTTCTGCCCTTATGTGGCCTATGTTTCATTCTGACATCCATGTACTCCCTAAATGACATATGCGATCTGAATTTTGCCCCCGTTGAATCCCAGTCATTCAAAATTTCGTCCTGTATCTCCCTAACTGTTGGCTCATGTTCTCGATGTAAATTTCTTGGAGTGAAGTTTGGCATATATGGTCTGGCTGTTGCAGAACGTTCAGGCTGATTGTTATTAACTGATCGATCATCTCTCCCACCATCATTTTGATTTTGGGTCATGAATTGCATCATCGGATTGGTCATAGTAGTTATGTTGTTTTGCATGTCCTGTTGACTTCTCATCAGTGCCGTAATTAAATCCCTATTATTTTCTGGTTCCCCCATAATATTGTTGTGTTCAAACATTATTTCTTCTTCTATTTTAGTATGACTTTCCTCAATTTCAAATAGTGGAGTTGAACTTGATGGGCTAATCAGATTTCTGTTCTGGCGTTCTCTAGTGTTCCAAAAGTTGTAATGGCCTGATGTCATATTCAATAGAACATTTTTCCTTATTTGTACCACACAAAATTAAACACCCCCACAGGCTGGCAAGGTAGAAAGCTCTGATACCACTGTAAAATTCCAGATTTCTAAAAACTATTTCTGAATGCAAAATCCCAAAGTTTATCCAAACACAATTATAAATTTTGAACACAGATTTTTATTTAATTCAATTGAACGCCAATCTTTGAATGTTTGCACATAATACTGGAAATTATTTATAAATTCAAAGAATCATGCACCTGGAATTATGTTCTGAAATATTTGTTCTGCTTCTGCTTACATTAACTGTATATCTCCACGCTGGAACTACATCGTAGTCTGAAAGGATAATGATAGTGGTGGAATCTGGGAATAGTTCCACGGTGGCCAATTCTTCTTGTTCACACGATGGTCTTCTGTCGTGCACGATTATTATCTTCCGCGGGAATTGGAAACACCTCTAGTGAACATTAAAGATTACGTTGTCTCTTCTGCCACAACCATATATATTGTCGGATATTAATATTCTGCAGCAATTCTATAGAGTTCCAAGTCCCGTCACCTTTGACGGACACCTATCAAATATAAATACCGATACTTCCTCTCGTCCTGGTAGTCCCGACCAGATGAATCCCAAAATACATCTCTATACCTTTAATTCCGTCGTCTGTCTAGGAACACGCAATAATGAATTGGTGTAATGCACAGATGTAAGACTCAGGGATGCCAACTTGTCAATCCACTAGGTCAGAAAGCCGTGTTCTGACGAAAGGAATGGTTTTGTCTTCATCTACAAACACTTTCACAAAAGTCTTCAAGCATGTCCAACTTCCTCTACGGAGGTATTATTTAATCACCCAAAATCGGTTAAGTCCCGTAAGGGAACTACCGCAAATACACTAAATAATATTACATATTAGTGTTAGAAAAATGCTAACTTCCATAACTCAGTTAGAAAAATGCTAACTTCCATAACTTATAATTATTTAATATTAATTGGATTTTAGAATTAATATTAAATAATTACCTCCTTTAGTAATCATTTTCACTTTACTTATTTGAATAATTCGGGGACATGACAGAATAAGAGGACCATTAAGAATAGGTACCCTATTCTCCGGATTGATGAGCTGTTAGATGAGCTACATGGGGCAGTTTACTTCTCGAAGATAGATCTTCGATCGGGGTACCATCAAATTTGTGTCCGTGAGGAGGATGTTCATAAGACGACATTCAGATGTCACTACGGGCACTACGAGTTTTTAGTGATGCCACTTGGGCTCACTAATGCACCAGCCACCTTTCAGTCTTGCATGAATAATTTATTCAAGAAACAGTTACGCAAGAGTGTTCTGGTATTTTTTGACGATATCTTGGTCTTCAACAGGACTTGGGAGGAGCATTTGGGGCACTTGGATGAGGTTCTCAGCATCATGGAGAGTCAGTCTCTATTTGCAAAAGAATCCAAGTGTGAGTTTGGGTTGACAGAGATCCTCTATTTGGGTCATGTGATAGGGGCAGATGGAGTCAAGGTCCATCAGGAGAAGATACAGGCAATCCAGGATTGGCCACCACCACGGAATGTGTCAGAATTGAGAGGGTTCCTTTGGTTATGTTCTTACTACAGGAGGTTTGTAAAGGGATTCTCTTAGACAACAACACCCCTCACCAATCTCACTCGGAAAGGGGCTTTCAGGTGGACAGATGAGATAGAGGTAGTCTTTGATAGATTCAAGACTGTCATGAGCATGTGTTTGGTTCTAGCACTACCGGATTTCTCTCGTCTGTTTGTTTTAGAGTGTGATGCCTCAGGTAACGGAATTGGTGCAGTATTGATGTAGGACAAACATCCCATAGCCTACGAGAGCAGAAAACTTAAGGACAACGAGAGGTTGTACTCCACATATGACAAGGAAATGCTTGCCATCATGCACGCCTTAGCCAAATTCAGGCAATATCTGGTGGGTGGCAAGTTTACAGTTAAAACAGATCACAACAGTTTGCGGTACTTCCTGGAGTAGAAAGAGTTGAACGAGAGACAACAGAAGTGGGTTAGTAAGATCCAGGCGTATGATTTTTGACATTGAGTATGTCAAGGGCAAGAATAACATTGTGGCTGACACACTTTCTAGGAGACCTTCAGTTGCAGCTTGTGTTCTATACGAGATTTCCGCAGATTGGAAATCCCATTTACTGGTTGAATATTCTAAAAATACTCAAGCATGTCAGATTTTGGACGGGCAGCTTCCAAATAGCAGGTACAAGGTAATGGATGACATCATCTTCTATAAGGACAAGATTTGCCTAGTACCAGATTCTAAGCTAAAAGCTAAGATAATGAGGGTTGTTCATGATGCACCCACAACAGGACATCCAGGGTTTTTTAAAATCTACAGGTAGGTTAGAGAGAGGTTCTCATGGAAGGGCCTCAAGGACGATGTCCTCCAGCATGTCAGAGAGTGTCAAACTTGTCAGCAGAACAAGTCCGAACAAGAGCACCCGACTGGTTTACTGCAACCCCTACCTATTCCTGCCCAAAAGTGGTAAGGTATGTGATGACCCCCTTTTTAGCAGGTCTTTGCAGTAGCTTGGTTAGCTCATCATCGTGATCCTCGTGAGCTGATCCTTGGGTTTTAGTGTCCCAGTTGGCAGATTTACTATTTTTAGTAAGTCAGTTTGGTCAGTTTCCCTTTCTGGCAAGGCAGTATCGGCAATGAGCAGTTTCCAGACAATGCTCAGTCTGTTCAGTTTCTTGGTTGGGGATTTACTATTTATTGTAAGTCTATTTTCGGCAGTTGCTAATTTTGGCAATACAGTGGATGATTCCGTCAGTCTGGCAGGTTCAGCAGTGGATGCAGGTTTTATCACTGGAGTGCATATTGATTAATTAATTAATATTAATTAATAACGATATGTTATTAATTAATAATAAAATTATATTATTATAATAATACTTTATTATTATAATAATTTGGAAGTTGCTATTCTGGAGACTGGTTAACTGATATATCCTTTTGGGAAACTATGGCATCCGAAGAGCTATAAATACGGATCTCTTGCATTTCTGGATCTAGTGTGATTTTCACTATTTCAGGTTTCACTATCTTGGGCTCTCCCTCTTTCAAGAATGATTCTTTTGGCTCGTACTCCTTGATCTCCTCCTTAGTGGATTCTAAGACTTACTCTTCTTTTCTCACTCTTGTTATGTAGTCCTAAAGGCTTGTTTTATTCAGATTCCTCCTATCATCTGTATCCCATCGTTCCATTCCAAAATCCTCTATACAGGGCTGCTCTTCATATCTTCTTCTCCCTTTTCCATTTCTTTGAAACTCGAAATACTCAATAAAAGTCACGTCTCAATATATGGATGGGTCCTGTTGATGTGAGTTTTGTACCACTACAACATATAGAATTAAACACTCAATGTTTCGAGGTGAAACACAAAATATCCAATTCTCTCTTGAATAAGGTCATCTCTCATGCTAAGCTTGCAAAGTAAGATCATGCAATGACTTCGAGGTTCCCTTCAATTGTGGATACTCGCTCAGTGAAATAATGTGATTTGCAAGTAATCACTAAGGGGACTTACGCTTGTTAATTCAATGGATATCAACTTACTTGCACTTCTAAAGATTTAGCTTCACCATGTGCAATGAAAATGTAGTTTTTGATTCTCCAACTTTTCAACTCTCAACTTAAACTTAACTTCTACTTCTACTCCTAACTATGAATGGAACGAAGTATGGATGACTTGGACTCTACTAGATGCAATCTTGTCAGCGACTCCACCCACCTAGTACAAGCTTCTAAGGAATACTCAAATGGTTTCAATTCAATATATCCTCTTCAATCCCATCAATGGATGCAAACTAAAGATTGAATATCAATTGAAGTTAAGTGCAATCACTAGCTTACCATGTAAGGCACTCATACCATCAACAAGAGGCTAGTAACCTAGTTTTGTTCGAGTCAAACAAGTAAACATCCACAATTTCTTTCATTCAACTAAGTAACTTCAAAACAACAAAAAATAAAATCTATTCCAAATGAGGATTGAAGAAACCATGCAACAATTCAAAGCAATATTAAGTGATTCACCATGAAAACCCACAATGAATCATCAGTCACTTTAATAGCATTATAGCAACAATTTGATCAAGTCTCTCCCTTAGCTAACCTATCTCTACTCCTAGCTCTCTTCTCTTATTTTAATGAGTTACAAATGAGAAGGCCTTCGCCTTTTACAGTTGCTCAATTACATTGAAGGGCCAAGATCGATTTGAGATCAAGGGCCAAAATAAATTCCTACAAACCCAATTTAGGGTTTCCACCCTTATCAACCAATTACATGAAGGCACCACTCTGTGGGCCATTAAGAAAATTACAAAGCTTTGAGAGCCAATGATAAATTTGTACACATGGCATGATATGATTGAATGTGCCTATAACTGGAATTTTTTGATTGGAGAAAACTAGGTGCCACCTCATCATCTTTATCCTATAGACTTGATCAATCTCTTGGTGAAGGGAAAATATCTCTTGATGCTCAACATTGCCAAGCCATCGAATTTGATGGCATATTCCCAAATTGCTTCATCTTCTCAAGTCTTTTCCATCCGCTAGAAATTTTCTCATAGCTTTGTCTTGAACTTGGTTGTTCTTGCATCTTCGTGAACTTAATGTATCCTGAACTTCTTGATGATGTCTTCATGTGGTCTAATCCTTTCAAGGCGGACTTGGATTCCATCTTGATCTTTCCATGGATTAATACTTTGACGATCTAAATTGAATCTCCTTCCCACTTGAAGTCCTCGAGCATGAGCCTGCCCTCCTGCAGCCTGCTTGGAGTCCTTGAGTCTGACCACGACACCATCTCCTAGCTTCTAACTTCTTCCTCTTGAATTCACCTTGCAAAACAAGAGAGGAAAGGATGTTAAGCTCTCAAAATTGATAAATGAAAGGAAGGAAATTTAAGAGTTTATGTAATCTTCATGTCTTTCTTAAATGTAAAATCAGATTTTGCTCATCTTGTAATCTGAAACTAAATTCATAAAATCCCAACCCCTAGACAAACCTTGCAATGTGTAAGCATTCCCAGATTTCACCTTATTTCACATCCGATCCTCGTGAATTAGAACCCATTTAATGCACTTGACTTCCTTTTATGGGATGTTGATCATTTTATCATAAAAAATCAAAGGGCTTAGTCACATATAGTTCAGATCTGCATTATAAACTTGAGGAAATAATGTTAGCTCATCAAAAATATTGAAACAAGAAATGGCCCTTAGCATGTAGAAGTTCAAATGTTTGTCACCCTCACCATTCCAAATCTGGAAAAGTTTTGGATTCTTAATAAAGGTCAGAATTGCAGCCCCTTGATGTCTTTAAACCGCCTCTAATTGTCTCTTTAGATATCCTGCCACTGCCTTAAGAAGGCCTTATCTGATCTGCTTCTACAATGAGGAATTTGTCATCTTAGATTCCATCTGCCACCCTTATAAACAGTTCGCTGCCCTATCGAGATCAAATCACTGTTAATTTCAAAATAACTCAGTGCTCCCTCTATGACAAAATTCACTGTCTTCCTAGAGAGAATTTGCTGCCAAATTAGGAGAGCTCGTTGCTTGTAGAGCAGAGGAAGTTTGCTTTGAATTCAGATGTCCAAATGATTTGAGATGTCCTCTTATATAGGCACTTGAAGAGGCTAAGGGGGATATCTTCCTAGGAGGCCGACTTGGGCCTTAATTTGCCAAAAGAAATCATTTAATTAAATCGTTTTAGGCCACCTAGGCCGACCTTGGCAAGGGAAAAAAAAGGTTAGATTCATAAAATAGCCCTTCCAATTAGAGGGAAATCTTGGGCAGAATTCCTCTAATCAGAGGAATCCCGCCAAGATATCCCCTTAGCCTTCATTGTTTGCCTTATGATTAGACTTCATCCCAGCGATTCAAAACATCGCTACTTTCAACCTTGCGGTCCTATGAATGATATTCGATTAGACTTGGCAAGAAACTCCAACTTGTGAGGAGGCAGAAGTTTTAGTTCTTGAGGAATTCAAGGGTGGAATTCCCGAGATTGGAGGAATTCCGCCATGCTTTCTTCATGCTGGCTTTAGTTGATCTCCACATCCTTCAATCTCAAACTTGCCCCATGGCTACTTCTTCATCCATTTTCACTTTCAGCACCTTGTTCATCGAATTTACATCCAGCTTTGATCTCTTTATCTGGGGCGGAAATTTTCAGATTAGAGGAATAGTGTTGATGGGCGGAATTCTTGAGATTGGAGGAATTCCGCCATGCTCTCTTCATGCTCAAGATTGTCTTCATTCATTTATTATTTGCCTTTGTTTACCAGCCCCCTTGCAATTTAGGCCATTGCCATCATACAAGGATTCAACCTTATGGGCGGAGCATTTGGGTTTCGAAGAATTTTCATGGGCGGAATTCCTCTAATTCCGACTAGACCTTATGCTCAAAATCTTGTTTCAAAAATGCCCCCCTCGCCCCCCAACTCCATGATTTCATCACCTTGACTCTCAATTCTTACTCCCCTCATCTAGGCACTTCGATTTCCATCAAAATCAGGACTTCATGCTGGGCAGAAATTTTGGAGATAGAGGAATTTCTCAAGGCAGAATTCCTGAGATTGGAGGAATTCCGCCATCTCTCACATGCTTTCCTTATGCTTCCAAAACTCTATCGTTTTCATCCCTTTAATCATCCATTTTCTAATCCCATCAACATTTGGTGTTTTCTCTTGGGCGGAAGTTTTGAAACTTGGCGAAAATATTGGGCGGAATTCCCGGGCTGAGAGGAATTCTGCCATCTCTAGCTCTCTCCATCCAGACTTAGTCAAATTTTCAGCTCAGAGGGCGGGAGGATTTATATAAATATAACATTTAAGTATAAATTACATTTATTATACTTTAAGTTATATTTATATAAATAATGTCAGGATGTTTGAGATAGGTTTCGACTTCATAGGAGTAAAAACAAAGATTCTGGATTTTGGGAGTTTTCAAAAAAATTTCAGACAGCCAAATTTTAGGATTTAGCACGCCTTCAACAATGTCACCTTCTAGAACCTATCCTGGCTTTCTACGGTCAAATTGAAGCTAGAACAAGGATTTTCAAAATGTTCTAACTCATTTCATCACAAATCCCTTGGTTTCAACTCCCCCTCCTTGACAGACTTAGCACAACTTTTGCTTACATCCCAGAGAGACTTGACTTCCCATCAGGCCAAAATTGCTCGAAATTACTTCCTCGACTTGGAGAATTGGAAATTGCTACCACCTAAGACCAATACTCGTACTGCCAAAGCAAAAAGAGGGGGTCCCCATTTGCAATGGGGCAATGGTGTGAAATCCTCACAACAGGTCCGAGGCAGTGTATTTGGCGGGATACCTCACTACTTCATCCTCTTGTTGTTCTTTCTCTAGGGATTTTGTGTCTTGTCTTTCTATAAATTGACTTTTATTCACTTTTGGGGCAGTTTAATTGAAACCCAATCATTTGTTGAATTACTTCCATTTGCACTGTTATTTGGTTTAGGTTTGTTGTGGCTAACTAAGTTGGTCAGGTTTTGCATTATTGATTGGTTTGTTGTTGAATGACAGGTAAAACCTCGAAGTCATCTTCTTGAGCAGCCATTTTCTTCTTGCCTCTACCCCCTATTCCATTGATATATTCTTGTGTGGCTGCATTTGACATTTTCATCGCTTTCTAGAGATCTTAGGTCTCTTTGACTTAGTTGCATACAATAGAATAATTGTTCTGATACCTCTGTAGTGTCCCTCTCAGAGATTTCTAATGAAATAACATATATGAAGCATAGGCAAGAATATTCACCAAATAACATACACACAAACTATATCCCACAACAGAAAATTAATTAAACTCATCACACACACATACATATAACTTGCACAACTGAATCACAATTCTTATATCAATATCACCACAATAAATGGGAATGTTTACAGTTATTACAAAAACAACACACCACAATAATAACAACGATCATAATGACTCATTGAACTTTCCTACAATATCTTGAAGTTTGATGCATTCCCTGAGTGAGAATGCCCTCATAGAACCAAAGGGTTTTCATCCTTTGATTCCAACAATCAATGGGGTTTTGTCCACTGATCACAATCTCCAATGGCTTTCCATCCATAGAAGATCGTTGAACACAAGTGCCCAGAACATACCTTATTATAACATCTATGCTTACAATTGAAATGTTTTCCTAATTTTATATGCTATTCTCCTAGAAGATTAATAGGTTGGTCAAGATCTAAAATGGGACAAAAACCAAGAATTAAATCCCACACGTCACATTATAGACTAACCTACCGCCCCACATGTTACAACCTTTTTGTTGTCCCTCTTTCCTTGGTACATGGTCCTACCATTCTTTTGGTCTTGTGATGCATTGGCCTGCAATCTCGATCCTTGATGACTGATTTGCATAGGGGACGTGTCAGTCTGTAACCAGGATCCCTCATCCATGATTTTGGGTACGCGTTGAGCAGCAACCTTGACCCTCAATGCCCAACCTGCAATGGGGACATGACACTATCCTTTTCACAAACTATTTATAACTGGAGATAAAATATATAAAATATTCATTACAATTCAATAACTCTAGTTGTAGCAAACTTGTGAAAATATCTTCATGTATTACAATAATTATAGACTAATTTATGCAGAAGTGAAAAGTACAAGTTTCAAAGATGATTTTGTGAATTTAGGAGGCCTTGATCATAGGCTCAGTGCATAGTGTGGACATCCTCACACTATGTGGTCCGACACAAATTTGAAATGAAGAGTACAAAATGTTCTAAAATTTATACTTGCATGTAGAGAACATATATCAAGAGATCATTAGGAATAGGAAAAGATTCATTATGGATTTTAAACTATAGAAATCATTTAAGATATTAAAAGGGTAATAGATATTACCAACAATCATTGTACAACCTGCACATAGAAGAAAAGGGGAAAATGTTTGGGTTTTGCTATTAAGGGGCTTGCCTAAGTCAAACCTCCATTTTGGTATTTCAACTTGCACAGATAGTCAATATTTTGATAATATTATAGAGATGATAAAGATGATTGCAAAAAAAGAAAAGTATACCCAATGATATAAAATTGCTTTACTGTCCTATGCTAACACTCGATATGTCAAAATGCTAGCATAGAAAATCACATAGAGCAGGAAGGAGACAACAAAATGAAATGTGATCACCAGGAATTTACAAAAACCTCCAAAGGAAATACTAAAACTTCTACAATGTTTTCCTTCTCAATCCCACTTCAAAAAGGTGGTGTGCAATAGACTAGAGAGCTTCCTATCCATTCAAAATACAAGAGCTTCTTCAAGAAGTTATTAGTACCATATGTGAGCATGAGTGTGAGTGAAAAATTGATGTCCTCTCAAAATGGAAAGCTGGTTTGGTTTCGTTCAACATTACTGCAAGAAGTGTTACTTTGAGAATATTTATTGGAAGGTAACGCTCTAACAACCACTAGAACCGTGAATTTTCGTGGGACTCTGACACGTTTTGTTGACGTCTTTGAGCAACACTTTTGTCTAGAAAATTTGTGGTTCAAAAAGCCATAACTATTATAAAATTAGTAGACAAATGATATTTGGTGCTAACATTTTAGAATTAAAAAATTCTGAACCATGGGCTAAAAGTACATTGTGCAATATGAAATTGCAAGGGTATTCATTTATGACACTACATTTCTCTCACTCTAGCAGACATATGAACTACACTAGATATGCATGCTAAATTAGAAATGTTTATAACAAATACTACCAAAGGATACTATAAAAGAAGCAATATCTTCAATCCACATGGATGTGCCTCCGCAAAGGAGATCTGCTAAACAAGTAGGTCCCACACAAGTCATGAATGTTATGCAAAAAATTTGACAAACAAAGCATTAGCTGAAAAGAATTACACAAATAGAAGAGAGCACAAGCTAAAACACGTGAGAAAACAAATAGACAAAGACAAGACTCAACCAAAAAGAGGAATAAAGATAAGAGGAAGGGCATGAAATAAATGATTTAATAGATATGGCTACCAAGCTGCATTATGTTAAAGTCCATACAATGCTTTTAATCCATTAGGGTTACTACAATTTCTGTTGTAGGATAACCATGAAAAGGTCTCACAATCTAGCAAGATGTATTATGTTCGATGGTTCATATACTACCAAGATGCTTAAAAAGATTATAAAGCTTATCAATATGAAAGAGAAATAAGGTGTGTACATTGTGAGTGCCCCCCTTAAAATAATTGCACGACACTAGGAGTACAAGTTATTTTATGGAGAGAGAGAGAAAGGATGCTTAACATATCAACATCAAGTAAGATATTCCTTCATGAAACACATAACATTGTGCTCATGGAATTACATTGCACAATATAGAGATGCCACTAAAAAGTGCATGACTTCTACAAAGGAGCATTAGGGATCCACAAAGTTGGGGTTAGTAGGTGCACTTGATAATCATGTATATCATTAGAATTAGGGTATATAAAGTCATCATTCCCCAAATGTAGTGGAAGTATAAATACAAAGGAAGAAAGTCACATAAAACAACTAAAATGTTGGGTTAACATGGAAGAGGCCCAAATGTCTCAACGCTTTGCATTGTTCCCTAAAGCAACACATTCAATATACAATAAATGGAAGAATAATGGTATACATAGAAGAATATAGCCCATTTCATCTCCCTTGTATTCACATACCTGGAAAGGTATCATGGGCCCTCTAAGTAAGATTATCAAATATATACTTACAAGCATGTGGGAACACAAAAAAATCATGCAAACGTCTAAATTCTACAAATAAGAAGGTACTACTTTAGAGATCATTCCAAAATAGGTCACTGGTCTCCCAATCTTGTCATAAGAGAAGGAGGTTGATCTTGCAAAGGATGTAATATTAAAGCAGTACTAGGTGTCGCTCTTGTAGCAAGAGATAAAGAATTAGCTGCAAGTATAGTATCATGTTGAACCTCTTGCGAGGTGATTGTCAATGATCTTGTGAAAATCATAGACAATGCCATAATATCTCTAAAGAATTTCAATAGACTCTCTTCATGGGAGGAGTTTGGTGAATCTCTAAAAAAAATTTTTACAAGAGGACTATCAATGCTAATTTCCTTGATGGGAGTTGTGATAGGGACAAAGAAATTGGAACTTCTATAGTAAAAGAGAATAGATGGAGAATTGTTTGGAGGGCCAGGAGATGAAGAAGGTAGATTTAGCTTTTTTTTTAATATGGGTGGGGTTTGAAGGTGCTCAAATTTTCTTTTAGGAGGTTGTTGAGGGATGATTACATCGATGGTGGCATGGAAAATGATATCTGGAAAAACCTGATGGCGAGTGCACCAGAATAGAGGAAATTTAGGAAAATTACTATTGGGTACCACTTTTGTTTTGGGCATATTCAATGGCTTACAAAATGTGGTGAAATATTAAGGAGATTTGGAATTAGAGGTGGTTCTATCGAAGGTGCTAGAAACACTTGCACCCTTTTGGGTGAGGTTTGTTAGGATCCTGAAGAGAAATAAGAGTTGTTGCAGAAGCAACAACAACAAAAGGTGGATAAGGGGGACAAGGCATGACCAAATTTCTATGTGGTCGCATTGGAAGAGGATGCTTAGTATCAGGCATCTCCATAGCAACTTGTTCACTAGCCAATGCACAACGACAATGCTTGCATTCACGTGCAAGTTGTTTTCATTGATGTGGAAGATTAGGTATAATTGTGGGAGTAGGAACATGAGTACTTTTCTTCCATTGTGAGGTTGTCTTAAATTTTTTAATGAGAGGAAGAACATGCATAGTAGGTGGAGGTTGAGAGACCTAGGGCGCACATGATTTAGCTTGCATCATTGGTGCCTTTCCTCTTTATGTCATGGAGGTAGTTGGAGGAACTGGAGGTACCACCCTGGGATGAGATGTAGGCAATGCACAAGAGGATTCCCACCCGGTGGGTTTCTTTCCCTTTTCTACCAGTGGGGTAGGTTTAAGAATAGAAAGAGCCACTATGGTATGTAAAACTTGGGGAGAAGATCTAGACAACATAGATGCTTTTCCTCTTTTTATGGTAGTGATAGGAGGAACAAAAGACATCACTGAAGGCTGGGAGATGTTGCAGGGTGGGAGGTTTACCCAATGGACCACTCTTATCCTTAGCCATTGAATAGGTAGGCATAGGGATGGAGACATGTTGCAATTGGGTGATTAGGGGGAGCGACCACTAGAGAGGACTTAGAGGGATCTAAAGAAGAGGATGCCGAGCAACCTACTTTGAAATTAGAATATGCTTTAAAGAACAAGTTTCCACAAGGTTGTAGAGGCTTGATAAATGTAGGCTAGAAATAATCAAGAGAGAACGCCTCACAAGACACAAGTGGTTTATATCCAATATGCTAAAAAACACGCATTATGCCATCGGGAGGAGATTTTAAACATTTGTATACTAGTGAAGCAATTGCGTTCATGAAAGTCAAACATGGAATGCCTAACTTCACAGTGAACAAGTTAGATCTAGGAATAACAACAAATGTAGTTTCCTCATACATGAGTCCAACCTGGATCGTCAAAGTAGTGGGAACCATTGTGGGAAGAGAAAGACTACATGTATTCGAATAGTTACATGAACGCTATCATATATATCTTTATGGAACCCATTGTTAAAGATGGCTTCTTGTATTATAACAATGACCTTTCTAGAAGGGTCAATGAGAGCATCATTAATGGTACTTTTATTGAGATGAACAGGTATGTAAAGAGGCCCATCTTCTATGTCGATTGGTAAGTCATTGGAAGAAAAATATATGGTAGGCATAGTGATGTCATGCGTCTGGGGTGAGTGGGGGCAAACATCGACCATGTTTATCATGTCATCAGATGCATGCTTAGCAAAGCTTGAGGGAGAAGTATTAGCTGAAATCAAATTAGTAGAACGTGATGGGAAAGGGTCTGTGTAAATGTTAAATTTTGGTTTGGCTTCGCCATTGACTTGTTACTGCTTTCTTTTCTATCTTGTATTTGGATGGATCTTGTGTCATTGGGGTCTTGCACTGAATGGCGAAGACACATGCACCATTCAGAATTCTGGCCAAGAACACAATGAAATTGACAAAAGGCTTTTGTGTCATGCGAAGCTGACAAAGGTTCATCAGTTGGAAGTGGTCTAATAGGAGGAAGTATGATTAGATTATCTTTGAGAAGATTTGCATTTTATGTTGTACAAGGACTCAGACAATTTTGTAAATTGTCTTTTCTTTTGAGGTGCTATAGCTGTGACATTAGAATCTTATGATGCACTAATTCACTTGTTTGCTTGTTGGGAAATTTGTTCCTTTTATAATTTCCTGAAGAAGAGGCACCACCTTGGTTATTAGAGTGAGCCCACACAATGCAGTGCACGAATGAGTGAATGAATTATATTTCATTAATAATATTTTATCCCTTAGTGGCTGCAAGTTTCCTATGAACACTTGCTGCAAATCGAAATTGGGAAGTGAAAATAACGATTGATATTGAAAGATAAAATCAGTAAACCTCTCAATAGGTTCTTGGTTACAGTGGACAAGGTCAGTGTGACCTGCAGTCCAATGTTTGCCTAAAAGTACTAGAGAAATTGATTGACCAACTATTCGAATGTATTTATTGTATGATTAGGAAGCGAGCAAAATCAAGCCAATGTGGTATCTTTCAAAGACCACAGGAATAATTTCGCTAACAGGGCATCCTGAAATAAGAAATCACTGCATAAAGCTGTGAAAGCAGAAGTATGACTTTGATGGTCTCCTTTACTGTTATAATTTTCAAACCAAGATGCCTTGAAGCCCAAAGGGAGAAATATAGCAAGAATATGTACAGATAGATGACCATGTCTATAATATGGTGTGATTAATCGTTGTTGGAGCTGCTAGTTAGGTTAGTGAGTTGGCTTTGCAAATGGCCAACGTTATGCATGAGCTGATTTAGAACTGGTTCTGCAATATGCATGTGAATGGTAAGCGTTTGTGTGCCATAGATGTAAATGCAGTAGAAACTGAGGTTTAGTGGTTCTGAAGTTTGTTCTGAAGAGACTGGAAGAGAAGCCACTAGAAGGAACAACCATTGTAGCCACGGGTGCAGCGGTCACCATGCGTATAGTGAGTATTGGCATTAACCGAGAAATTTGTGTGCCAGTGACATTTCTGTGCATCTAGTGGGTTATCCATAATAGAAATATAAGATGGGACAGTTTTTGGTACAATGTGCACCAATCCTCTAAGAAATTCAATTGTTTTAGAATTTGAATTAACATGCTATGTATAGTATCAACAATTGGTGCCTTGTTTAATATTGTCGTTTGCTAACAATTTTAAAAAAAATTAATCAAGTTGTCATCTAACAATTGAATGTGTGTAAAGGGAACTTGCAAGGCTGCCTAGTGATCAAATGCACCATCAAAAAGATGAGATGTCCAAGATGGGGAACATGGATCAAGTGAGACAGGAGGGGAATCGGGCATTTCCTTAGTAAATTGCTTTTTTGAAATGTTTAGACCAGTCCAAATAGGTGTCTTGAATTTTCTAGAATCTTGCGTCGTTAAAATAATGAGAGAAAAAGATTTTTTTAATTTTTTTTCAAGTGTTTGCAGTAAAAAGGTTATATGTTCGAGAAGATAGGTTCACCATAATGTATTGTGGGAGAAATAATTCTACCAAGGAATTAAATTCTTTCCTTCCTTCATAATGAACATTTTACGTTACACTAGGGTAAATCAATAGTTTAGGCACTGCATAATCGATCATTTTCACAAACCATTTATAACTGAAAATTAAATATATATAAAATATTTGATTACAATTCAATAACTCTAGTTGTAGCAAACTAGTAAAAATATATTCCTGTATTACAATAATTACAGACTAATATATCCAGAAATGAAAAGTATAGGTTTCAAAGATGATTTTGTGACTTTCTAGAGGCCACAGACACCAACACATAGTGTGGACGTCCTCTTGTCATGTGGTCATCCAACTCAGACATGGAATAGAGAGTAGGGAATGTTCTAAAATTTATGCTCACATGTAAATACTAAACTCAAATATCACGAACTCACTGTGTATAAAAGATATTTAAAATGATAGGAACAGAGAAAATTTTAAACTAACAAAATCCAATAAGATATTGAAAAGGTAATAGATATCACCAAAAATCACTGTTTTTGTTTGAATAAAAAACCTGCATGCAGGGGCGACCCTTTGGTGAAATGGTGGGGCTTCTTGCCTATAGTGCTTACAACTAAGGTTCAAACCTCGCAGGGTTACTCTCTACTGCGTCAACAATTGAGAGGCCCCCAAGATCTTCTATCTTGATTTACCCACGGGATGTGGAGTGGGGCATTTGCATTCTGCCTAGGGAGTACATCCCTAGCTTAATTTTTTAAGAGCATGAGCTCATAACGTAGCGGTGGCTGCGAGCCCCAGTAACTGGGAGGTTCAATGTTCGAACCACGGGAAGTGCAATCAAGCGAGACAGTCTATGCTGGGCACAGGAGTCGGAAGGAATTGTTGGTTAGCATAATTCATGGTTCGAATTTCACATGCAACACTCGGCGTATGCGCTGCATAGCAGTCACAGGAGTCGGAAAGGATCGTTGACGAGTGAGTGCATTGTACTTGCAATGGAGGAGTTTGAAGATAGTAGTGTTCATGTTCTAGTTGTCAGACCCTCGCTGGTCGTGGTGTGCTCGCAGGCCCGGACGACCCGGGTCGGTGTCCTTGCTGGGCTCGCTGGATCGCGGGTCTGATATGATGGTTTCATGGGGGTGAGGTCCCCCAGATTTGTGGCCTCACTGGTTATCGCTCCAATCAAAAGCTTCTATTGCCGACCAAAAAAAAAAAAAACCTGCATGCAGAAAGAAAATATTTGGGTTTGGTTATTAAGGGGCTTGCTTCAGCCAAACCTCTGTCTTGGTATTTCTACCTCCACAGATAGCCAAGATTTTGATAATATTGTAAAAATGAGATGATTCCATAAAAAAAAATATTGCCAATGATATAAAATTGCGTAATTGTACTATGTTAACATCAGATATGTCAATATGCTAGCATATAAAATCACATAGAGCAGGAAGGAGACAATAAAATGAAATGTGATCATCGGGAAGTTGCAGAGGATCTCTAAAGGGAATCCCGAGACTTCTGTAATGTTATACTTCTCAATCCCACTTCAAATAGGTGAGATGCAATAGACCAGAGAGCTTGCTGTGCATTTAAAATACAAGGGCTTCTCATGAAGTTATAGAGTACCATATGTGAGTGGGCTCGAGGGTGAAAAATCAGATGTCCCCTCAAAATGGCAAGTTGGGCTGGTTTTGTGTAACTTGATTGCATGCAGAGGCATTACTTCCAGAATATTCGCAGAAAGGTAATGCCCCAACAACCATTGGGACCACATATTTTTGCGCATTGTGCAGATGTCTATGTGCAACACTCCCGTCTGGAAGATTTAGACGCCGAAAGCCAAAAGTATTATAAAATTGCTAGACAATTGATATTCTGGTGCTAACATTTTACAATTAAAGAATTTTATTATTTCAACATTGAACAATGGAAAGATTTGTTGGCTCTGGTAGCTGATAGACCAGATCTTTTACCTGCTTAGGAACTGATGGAGGTTCTGCAAAGAACCAGGCTTCCCATTTTTGGGGGCGTGGATAGTGTTATTTGGTCCCCTTCTCACTCTGGTTAGTTTACTGTCAAGTCTGCCTACTTGCTGCTTCTTCGGGAGGGTTGTGATCCTTTAGGTTGGAAACAGATTTGGGACTCTCAGCTTATACCTAAAGTTAATTTCTTTTGGTGGACCCTTATGCATGGAAAAATCCGGACTCTGGACAACTTGACCAGAAGGGGCTTCAGTTTGGCTAATCGATGCATCCTATGTGAGAAGGAAGAGGAAACCATTAACCACCTTTTTCTCTATTGTGATTATGCTTCTCATATTTGGCAAGAAGTCTATGAAAAACTAAATTGGTTCTGGGTTTCTCCCCGTGATATTCAACAGTTAGGTCTGGACTGGCCTTCCCCTTTCAAATACCCCCTCCTGCAGCTTCTCTGGCGCCAAATCCCCCCTCACGTTTGTTGGTGTATATGGAAGGAAAGGAACAACATTATTTTTAGGGAGGCTGGACTTAACTACAAAACTACTCTCCATTGTGGTCTTAAGATGCTTCGGGAAAATTTGCTGATTGTTGAAAGGAAGAGCCCTATCTCTCCTCCTCTCCCGTTGGAAATCTTGATTGCTAGGAATTGGGATCTCTTGGAGGGGTTCAACCGCTTTGATAACTCTAAGATTCTGGCCAAAAATGCTACTAAATGGATCCCTCCGAAGCTAAACTGGGAAAAACTGAACTTTGATGGTGCTGCAAATCGTTTAGCTCAGGCAAGTGGGGGTATCATCAGGAACCATTTTGGCCAGCTTTGTGTTGCCTTTTCCGGCCCTCTGTTTGACCACACCGTCAACCAAGCGGAAGGGATGAGCCTCTATTGGGGTCTTAATTATGCTATCTCTATGGGCTCCAGATGTCTTGAGAATCGAGAGAGAAGGGGATTCAAAAGTTATCATTGATGCTATCAACTGCCAAACCTCCGCGGGGTGGAAAGTTGAAGGGATTATTAAGGATATAAGAGGCCTTCTGGCTACCCTTGAAGATTTCAAAATCCGACATACCTTCAGGGAAGGTAATGTTGTTGCTTATTCCATGGCTACTGCTGGTTTGCTGGAAAATAACTTAAGGTGCTAGCGTGCTATTAATGAGCTTCCAAAATCCACCCAACGCCTTATTTGGCAAGAGAGTATTGCCAGAAATGATCTAAATTATGACTAGCCTTTTCCTTTTGGTTCTTTATAAATATGACATGCTCATCAAGTACATGATGACTATGATGAAGATTTCAAAATTCAGTATCGAGTTTTGTGATAGCTAGCTAGACACCAACTTCGCTTCTGAGTTCATTTTTGCTGGGTGGATGGAGGGTGACACGTGCAACTTGCGGGCGCTACCTAATCATTTATGGAGGCTTTATGCTGAAAAGTGTGATTCCGGAAACTTGCTTGCTTCGACTGATTGCCTTGGATTTTGTTTCGATGTTTGTGACTACTCATGCGTGCCTACTTGTACTCATTATGAGGAATGGCGTTTGAGTATTAATGGTGGTTTTAAAGGTTACCTTTTTATTCCGCCGAGTGTCCTTTTTTGCTCTCATAACAGTTTGCTTGAGTTCGGCTTCTGGGTTCTTGTGTGTTCGCTCTGGAACTTCTTGGGTTTGAATGATAGGGTTTCTAAAATGGGGGCTGATAGGTTGAGAATTGAGCCCGACAAAATTGATGAGGAAGTAAAAAACAACCCTGCTTTGATGTTTGTCTGTAAAGAGGGCGGGATCCTTCCGTTTATGGAAGCCATGACAGGTTCAGATGAGCTAATTTCTCACCAATTTGTTAATTCCTGGAATGAGCGCAGAGTGATGGTTAATGGCATTTCTTTTGAAATCAACAAAGAAGTTATTGGGCAGGCTACTGGGCTCTCTATTGGGGGTCGTAAATGGAAGAAGATGAGCCACACGTCAGACAAAGCTAGTTTGGACGAGTTCTTCAAGGCTCCTCTGGAAGAACCGGTCAAGAAGCAAGGTGGGTATAGCCGCGAAGACTTACCGGATATATGGCCCCAGGTCTGCCATATTGTGATGAAGTATTTTACTCTTGAAGGTAAATATACTGTGTTTTATTTTTATCACCCGCCTTTCCTTAACCATCTGCACTACAAAGATTTCATCTCCATCCCCTTTTACCTGCTCCATTCTATGGAAAGTAATGTCGCTGCCATTAAGGAAGCTATAAGCCTTGGGAATAACTATACTATCCTCTAGCAAGGGTTAATGTTTCTCCTGTACAAGCTTCATATGGCTCTATGCCCTCCTCTCAACATTTTTGTCCAAAATTTTCAACAACCCTTACCCGCTCATTCTGGTTCTACCCATGAGCAGAGCTTGCTTCCTCCTGGCCCTAGCCACAAAGGGTGTTTCAAAAGCCCTTTTAAAAGAGATGATTCCCCCACTTCTGGTACCCCTGAATCCAACAAAAAGAAGAAAGCTAAAACCCCCCCACTGAGACCCACGCCATGAAAAATCTTAAGAAAGCTATCTACAGTGTCGACTCGGACGTCGAAATTAATGAAACCCCCCGCTGGTCTAATAGGTTGGCCAAGGAGAAAGGGAAATGTGCCATAAGAAACATGGCGAATTCAGAGGATACTGAAGCTACTAGTGGCGAAGACTTGGGGAGGGGCTCGCCTCTTCATGTTTCTGAAAGTTTCAAGGATGGGGATTACCCTATGCCCATCCTCCCTCTGCGCCCCTTTCCTCCAATCCAGCTCTTGATATGGTGGTTATTGAGGAAGTGCACACTACTGAGG
>MU227442.1:1081582-1094585 GCA_018584345.1 Thuja plicata | reverse complement strand
CGCCTCTTCATGTTTCTGAAAGTTTCAAGGATGGGGATTACCCTATGCCCATCCTCCCTCTGCGCCCCTTTCCTCCAATCCAGCTCTTGATATGGTGGTTATTGAGGAAGTGCACACTACTGAGGTCACAACTACTGGTATTGGCCCTGGTGGCGTGGTGGGTAAATTCAAGCATCAAATTGCTGACTTGGAGAATGCGGTTAAACACCTGAAAGAGGATGCAGCAGGTATGCACGGTCGTGTGGATTATGTCAGTAAGTTTTCTATCAAAGTTATGCATGCCTCCTTTGTTACCCTTTGTCTTTTGCAGGAAAAAATCTCTGGGAGGATGAAGACAACAAGGATCTCTTCCAGTTCCTCCATGAGGAATGGGCCAACATCCTCATGTCTAAGAGGCTGGGGGGTAAAAATTAGTGTTTGTGGGGGGTAATGTTTTGTTTTTTTGCTCTGGTTCGAGCCCTTGGGTCTTTAGTATTTCTAAAACTTTTAACTCTCATCGCTGTTTAAAGTTTAGCCCTGCGTGGCACATACTGCTGAACATTACCGTTAATTTTAGTATTCTCTGTGACTGGTTTACTGCTGATAGATGGTGTTTAAGCTTCTTTTTTATTTATGTTTTTGATAGAGGCAAGCGTGGATACTGTTTATTTCTCTGCTCTCTAGATGTTGTTAATGTGCTATTAATGTGCTTCTAGTGACTGTAACCTCCGGGTCGGCACCTGTATTTGCTGCTGCTTATTTCAAAAACATTGAACAATGGATCAAATTGACAATGGGAGTAGCATTTTTTATTTTAATGGTAGTTTTGTTATATATATATATGTATGTATGTATGTATGTATGTATGTATGCGCAAACATACCTAAAATTAACCCACCCCAGAAATTGTTTTTGCTATACTAATGTACCCTAACTTGAACCTGAACCCAAGCTAGTAACTTAGTATGAAACATGATTTATATTGAGAGATGCAAAAAAAATAATTGTTGTGTCATGTATAGTAACATAGGTGCATTGAACAAGAAGCTTAGTAATCAACTGATTGATATTTTGGAAATTGTTACTCTTCCTCTTTCCTCTTCCCATTTCTACTTCAACTTTTGTTGAATGCAAAAAGAAATGGTCATGAGCTTCAAAAGCTATATTTTGTGTTGGGAGGCCTTGTTGGGCCTACCTTTCAGGGATTTATTTGTTATAGAATATTCTTAAACTGAACTTTATGCATTTGATGTAGTGGATACCCTAAATTATTGTGGATGGTGGGCTGATGTCAAGAAGCCCCAAACAGGCCAAACACGGGGGTATGCACCCCCTGAGTTCTTACATCCTCAGTTTCGTTCTTGTTCTCTGAAAAGGAATCTGATTTTCCATCCAACTATGCACCATCTTTAGTGTTCCTGTTTTAAGGCCCATGGATCAAGCTAATTCATTTGATAAATTGAAATCCTTTGAAGATTGTATAATTTCACATTTCTTCTGTAGACTTTCAAATAAAAATGGTTTAGTGTGTGCTGTTTCAACCAATTATGCACCATCTCTAGTGTTCCTGTCTTGAAGCCCCTGGATCAAGCTAATTTTTTTGATGAAACTCAAAGCCTTTGTTTAATTTTCTGTTTCTTCTGTAGGCTTTAAAATGAAATGGTCATGTACCTGCCATTTTGACCACAGAATAATTAAAATTAAATTATTTATTTGTTTTACTGTAATTCAAAATAATCTGTAATGTTCAGATTGTTCTCAACAGTAAAGTTGAGTTTTGACATTTGGTAGAGATGGAAAAGATTTCGAGAATTATGCGTATGCATCCTTGAACTATAATTAAATGTATTTATTATTAAGATAACTTTGTACTTTTAGTTTTACATTGTCACATTGTTGGGAACTTCCACAAACTATAAATATCTCCTAGAAGCAGCTTTCTCAATAGTTGCTGAGAATGAGATGACTTTATGTCACATTTTTTTGACAATCCCTTTAATCATAAGTGTCTAGTGAACTGTATGCTCAACATTATTAAAATTCCACTTTATATCTTTCTGACTTTCATTGTTAAATATGACAATTTATTGATCAACAATTGCATGGATTTATGATGCAGGGATCTATTTCAGTTAGCTTGTCCATTTATCAGACAAGCTTTTGCTTTGTGTGTTCACACTTAACATCTGGTGAGAGGACAGGGGATGTGTTAAGAAGAAATTCTGATGTATTAGAAATATTGCGTAGGACACATTTCCCTTCTGTGTCTGGAGTTAAACTTCCTCAGACCATTCTTGATCATGAGTAAGTGCTAGAGAATTGGTGTTTACATTATAGGACTCATGATATCAGAATTTTAATGCTTTGGTACATGGGGAGAAACTAAAGATTTCTTTCTTTTGACATATTTATTGATTGGAAGTTTAACAAAAATGCAATGGATGTTACTTTCCTTTTCTTCATTAGTTGCATTAAGCAAAGCTTTTCAGCAATGTGAAGTATGTGGAAATATGGTTTTTTTCCCTAATCTGTAACAAGTTAAACTAGTGTTACACTCCACGAGTATTGCTTTCATCCATGTTCATTTTGTGGAAAGGTGCGTCTTCTCCTTGTTAAAAGTTAATTATTTTCCCACTCCATTTGTATTCTTTACATGAGAAAGTGTTGAAGACAAACCTTCTCTTTTCTAACCTTTCAGAGAATGTACGGTAAAAGTTCTTTTCCCAATCCATCACCAATAAAAAATTTTACGACCTTAAATGCAGATATTTTGTTTCGAGTAAAATACTGCTTTAAATTTTAATAATACATTAATACTGATTAATTTGGTGTCTTCTTCCATATACATAAGAAGCTGCTTGCAATTGTTAATGAAATTAAAATATAAAACCTCTTTAGTTTCAATTATTTATTCTGCAAAATGCATTGATTCCATATAAGAAGCTGTCTGCAATTCTAAGTTTAAAAGTTAAGACCTCCCCAGTTTCAATTTTTTCTGCAAAATGCAGTGATGGTATTCCATTATGCAATCCTTACACATTTTCCACAATGTAAGAGCTCGTTACTCAAAATGTTACATCTCTTCTGCCTTAGCTCCATATGGATAAAGTCTATGTAAGCATGGACAATTCATAATTCTCTTTGGAATTGGCGTTTTAAATTTGAGTCAATAAATATACAGTCATTTCATCTTGTCATCACCAGAAATAATGAAATTTAATTCACCTAAATGATTTTCTTTTATCATTGTTCATTCGTTAGGTTCTTTAAGAAAGGAAGTAGGTTGAAATTCCTTTTAAATATGCTGTCTTCTCAAATGATAGTTATGGATCATTGCTAGCAATACTTGAAGAAGAAGATTCACGGAGCCCTCTCAATTTTGTATGGATTTCATTATCAATACTATTAATCATGCATCATGGGACAAAACTGAGCTCATGCATTGCTTCATTTCCTAGTCAATTTACATCTTGCTAGACTGATTCTTTACTGTTTTCACAGCCGAGTAATCTGGTTTGGAGACTTGAACTATCGCCTCGATATGTCAGATGATAAGACACGAAAGCTTATTGCCAAGCAAGATTGGGAAGAGCTTGGTAACTGTGATCAGGTATGATAACTAGTGCCGTAGATTTGATCCTTCTTCTGCACTTAAAGATATCTACTTTACATAAATGCTAGTTGATCTGCTTAATTTGGTATTGGGATCTTTTGTATGGCAGCTAAGAAAACAGATGCAGAAGGGGCTTGTCTTTGATGGATGGTTTGAAGGATTAATAGACTTTTCCCCAACTTACAAATATGAATTAAATTCAAACAAATACTTTGGTGAAAATTCAAAAGCAGGAGAGAAAAGGCGAACCCCTGCATGGTAGGCTTTTGTGCACTGTCTGTGTTCAAGCTGGCATTAGTTGTATACTTTTCTGAAATATATGAACTTATTATCAATAGTTTAATCTACAGGTGTGATCGTATCCTTTCATTTGGAAAGGGAATAAAACAACTTTCATATAAGAGAGTTGAACAAAAGCTGTCAGATCATAGGCCAGTGAATGCAACTTTCCTAGTTGAAGTCGAAATATTTTGTCAGCGGAAGCTTCAAAGGGCTTTGACATTCACAGATGCAGAGTTGGAGGCGGAAGATTTACCATTTGAAACAGAGGTTGTACTTGGGCTACATATTGAGTGACTTAACAATTCTGGTTCTTTTGATTGAGAAACAATATTTTAACTTTCAAATTATTAATTGGTTTATTGTGTCTGATTACAGGATTTTCCTTTGGTGCAACAATAGGAATGTTCTGGCACTGTATGCCTTAAGTCAAATACCTTTAAATGGTGCAAGATAGAAGTCTTGGTTCAAGGTACCCTGATTGAAGAATTTACTGTTTTGTATTGCCTTTTGCAGGCAATCTGAATGGTTAATGGTTGTTTGACATTTCCTTTGTATTCTTATATTTAACATTACATGTCCTTTCCAATAGTGAGTTACACATGAATAATGCTTCCATCAAATTCCTGCTTAATTGAGCAGAGATGGTTTCTTTCTTGTCGATCCTTCTCTGACCCTTTGAGGGTAATGTTGTTCATTAATTTTTGTTTTCTTGGAAAGCATTCCAAAAGTCAATATTTGTATAATATTTGTACTTATTTTAAATAAAAAGTTTTCTATCTTGCTTTTCTAATAATATGCATGGTATGGAATTGTGCCTTGATTATATGATACTAAAGCCACAGGTTTTCACATACCATTTGGTCTCCGAGTTGAATGAAATTCGTTTATATAACCCAACAAGATGGCGAACTTAGAAAATATGCAAGTTATCCTAGAATACTGTTTTAAAATAACATCGTCGAGAGCAGGTTGGTAGCATTTACATTATAGCTCCTTAGATGCTTTTTATTATTCAAAATCAAGTTATGGCTTCAATAATTGAAACAATCTCAATTCTCAATGGGCTAGGATTGGCACTAGTGAAGTGGACGAGCATATAGATGTTGCATTTTTTGTTATTTCAACATACTTGATGCAGTCTAGATATGGGGGTCTTACCAGACAATCAAAATCTAACAGCCAACAATTTTTCATACGACAAAATTTACTTGGAATTTAATTTTAAAATCTAAAAAAATTACCTGGAGTTTATTTTCAAATCTGAAAATAAAGTTGTTACTCTAATCTCGAAGCATACAATTGAATACCCATTTTAATAGAAATATTCTATAAGAACTTTCAAGAGCCCCTTATCGATGACTATTTTTAATACTTTGAATTCAGAGGAAGTTAAATCGTTGCAAGATTGACAATTACAGGTAACTTAATTGTTGCACAAAAAGAGAATCTAGTTTACATAAGAAACTCTGCGTGCTTAGTTTGCTGACAAGATTAGGCAAATATCCAGTTCGAGTAGGAAACTTCACTTGTCCAGTTTGTTGATGGGATTTCACAAAGTGCAGCTCAAGCAGGATACTATGTACAGTTCGCTGATGAGATTCCACAAATGTCTAATTTCAGTAGAAAACACCGCATGTCTAGTTCATTGACAAGATTTTGCAAATCCAATTGGACTTTAATTTCCTGCAAAGCAGTTGATAACTCGAAATTAATTGTGAGAAAATAACTTGGAACCAATTGTTAAGATATCCAATTTTACATCAAAGTTCTGCAAGTTGGTTACGAGCTAAAAAATCGCATTTACATAACTTCACCATTTTTACTCATTCTTCACCAAAGTGAAAGTGCAAGTACCTATTAAGCCCTTCTTGTAAAGAGCCTCCCTGGCTCTATCACTGAATTCACTTGTAAAATATGTATTTGTTTTGAAATTGTAATGTTATATGAATTTTACTAACAAATATCAGAATTCAAAGAACAATGCTTGGAATTTCAAATTACTTTTGCAAATTTGGCACAAATTCTCCTCTCAAATTATATACACCAAATAAACTATTCATAATTACAATTATCACCCATAGAAAATTTGTTTAAAAAACATAGGAAGGAACCTGTGATATCCTTAAGTCCTTCATACTCTCACTGCGGCTGATCAAAGGGAAAGTGGCGGCTGCTAAGTTGACTGGCCGCAGTTGAAGAAGAGAGGACGACTGCCAATAATAATTGTCCACACCCAACAATGAGCTGATATCAAACCCTTAACACAATACAAATTCACTTCTCATTAATCACTCTCAACCACTGAATGTAGCTGAAGATGAAGCACAATTCACTGGAATATTTCACCATCTCAAAGTGCTGATAACTGTAAAGAATTCACAATTCTTTCAACATACAAATACTCAAACCCTTGAACTTCTCCCAAACTCTAACCATATTTTTTCATGAATGAATGAATAATCATAATGAATTCGATTTTATCGAAGAAGCCTTTATAATCTCTCATAACAAATCGAACCCTATCTTCTCCAAGACACTTTTCACTTACATAAAGACTATGCTTTATACATTTGAAATATAATAAACTATTATATTTCTTTCCACTTTAATGATGAAAAAAGACCCTTTCATTAAAATAACAATATTCTGACACATAGGGTCCCTGTTTTATGAGCTCAGGATTTAAAACTTCTCAATCTGGTTCCAACGAGCTATAACACTAAGATGCCCAAAATACAATCCCAATAAAAATAGCAACCTTAGCCGAATTAATTAAATAATAATCATAATTCACCCATCTTGGGAAAACGACTGAGGAAGCATCAAAATCAAAATCCGATGGCACAAGAGTGATCTTGATGATGCAAAATGATGAATGAACCTGACGGGGGTGACTTACTAAAAATAGATGCTCCCTCCAAGAATCTTGGAGTCCAAATCGGAAGTCGGAAATAAAATTTGAAAGCATCATATAACTCCTCTAAATTATCTAAGCTCCGTGGAACCAATTGTTGACTTACTGTAAATAGTAAGTCCCTCAAAACAGGGCCACAACCCACAACATGGTTCTCTAATCATCAATATGAGCCTACAAGGACCCAATCATAGGCTAAATCCACTAACTCCAATGCTCGCTCAAAATGGGGACATTACAGCCCTCCCTTCTTGGAATTGCTTGTCCCCAAGCAATCTCAGAAAACAAAACATAGAAGTCCACCCGGATCCCAAGGATATAAAGGTGTAATGTCCCTGCAATCACTTGCAAACTCTTGTGATGAAATCACCATCCACTGAGCTAACCAAAACACACTGTCATCATGCCAATCATAGCTGTCCACACAATATGCAGTGTCAAACTTGTCACTACCTGGATCCCAATAGAGATGAAACTCACAACCATCCATAACAAAGAAAAATGGATATCCAAAACCATCTGACAAACCAGTGCTCCCTGCATACCTTGTCAATCTGCCCTGTGTACTCCCGTCATCCAGATATCCATCCACTGTAAAACCATTATGGATGTACTGACCTTGCAAGTCACCTCCTGCTAACTTGCACTAACCAACCCCATCAATTGCATATGGAGTAAACCCATCCCAAAAAGAATTGTATAACCCTGGAGCCAACCCACACCAACGCACAAACAAGTCCTCAACCAGTGGGTCAAAAGAGAAGTGATGAGCACTCCTCACTATGTAATCATGGTCAAAAAAGCTCCAATCCCTGTCAGAGGCCCATCAAAGTCAAACCGCGAATCAAGAGATGGCTCCAATCTCTGACTCTGAAAAACTAGCTGGGCAGGATCCTGGGTAACTCTCTCAGCAAACCCAACTACAAAATTCCTGTGAGGAAGCATTGTAGACAAAGTATCTACAATCTTTCCCACTAACATTTGAATACTGCGAGAACCTCAGATGAGTGTACCCTCATAAGCTCCAAAGGACCCTCCTGCAAAACCAGACTCTCAAGCAAGTACTCCATGAACGATTAAGTGCAGTAGAAATCATAAGAAGCAACATCAACTTGCTCCCACGCAATCCACGGCCGATCCCTCTGAGTCTACGGCACTACCAACTGCCTATTGCTATCAGCTGTATGAAAAGGAGGAATAGATTTTCTTTCGACAGAAGGAAACAAATCATCATGAGAACTAGCCACCAAACCAGATGATACTCTGTCCCTGTCTTGTGAAACAAAGGGAGTAGTATCAATAGATGACACACAACCCTCAGACAAATCCACACCGGCTACCACAAGACTCAAAAACCTGCTCTGTATCATCTGCCATCATGCTAACAGTTGGAGAACCCGATACCACAAAACTCTCTATTGTCCTCCACTGATGCATTCACCTCCTCTACATCTACTGCATCTGTCTCAAGGATGGATGCAACTGTGTCTCCAACACATCCATCACTACCAACTGTGGAAGTTGACTCACCACCACTCACTATTATATGCAATTGAACTGGATCTATGGCTGACAAAGACTGGATCCGCTCCAACTCCACAGCCACCTCTACTAAACATCCCTGCGACTCCTGGAGAGCCAACTGAGTGCCCTCTAAAACCTCAGAAGTCGCTGTGAGCTCTTGAGTAAGCTCACTCACCTCCTCTCTGTCCAACAGTGCCTCATATACAGTACTCCCCCACTCAACTAGGTGATCTTGGTTGGCTACCAACTGTACATAGTTCTGTCGCAAAATCTTGACAGCCTCCCGCAAGGAATGAATCTCTGCCAGGGAAAGGTAACCACTACTGTGCTCATCTTCCATAGGAGCACCCCAACCATAAATAGCCAACAATTGACGAGTGACATCGAAATGCTCGAGAGTAGAAGTAATGTCTCTCTCACCGACTCTCAACTGGCTAGTCACATGATGACTCTGCACAACAGGTCTCCTCGGTACAATCTCAACTGCACCGTCCACACTATGGAAGGAAGCTATATCCAACAAACTCCCCTCAAGATCACCGTATCTCTATGTACTGACATCTGAGCACACATCTACAAACAGAGTATTGACATCAGACTGATCCTCATCTACCCCTGAGGAAGCTAATGCTAAATCTGACTCGTCACAATCCTCAACTACCTTGTCCTCTGTAACGACATGACAACCTAGATCCTTGGACCCATCCTCACTCACTGACAACTCAGAGTCCTCCCCCAGGGTCTGATAAATCAAGCATGACTCGCTGCAGGTAGAGTCATCCTCACGAGTCACCGAGGAAGTAACCTCATAATCACTCTCCTCATGTGCACTGTCAAATACATACATGCCCACCAACGAGGTATCACTACTGGGTACCTCTACAAACACCTCAATTGCAGGAGTGGAAGCCCTGACTGAAACAAACTCCTGCCACTCGTGCATCCCCATCCTCATCTGTGAGTCCCTGTAGAAAAGGATTTTGGAACCCACCACCACCGGATGACAATGTTGAGTCCACATCCACTGTCTGATATAAAAAACCAAGCACACTGCAACACCCATCATCCTCACACTCAACATCATAGGTATCCACAATGCTAGTATCAACATCATCTATCTGAGACCCCACTGCTATCTCTGGCTGCATACACGACTCAATCTCATCACGTGAATCATCTACATTGTGGCATGAACCTATGTCACCCAACTCATCTGTAACACTCCAATCCTAAGTGTCATCATTGGGTAGCTCCATGCTCACATTCTCAGTACAGGAAATGACTGTAGTCTCCTATACTGACTCCACACTGCGACAACTATCATAAACATCAGAGCTGTCAGAGCTCAAATACTCCTCGCAATCCTAGAAAATAACACCATCATCCAAGGTGTCAGAATACATAGTGATATCTACAACATCCTCTACTCTCCCACTATCCACGACATCAGTGACAGGCTCACATAAAGAACTGATATCCGGAAACTCAGATCTTGTATCGCTTATACTGCTACCAACTGATGCAAGACTACCATCAATGGCAGTAGACATGTCACCAGCTTGATCCGTGTCACTAACTCTAGTAGGCTCAGGAGATTGAAACTCAGTACCACTATCTGCCAACAAGTTAGGCACATCCACATGTCCCTGTAAAGAGTGTCCACCCACAGGTGTGCAAATGGGACTAGTGACTGGTACACTACATACAGGAACATCTCCACCAAAACCAGCAGCTTTTGCAAACTCATCATGGAGATCTCTGGATGTCTCACCTGTGAAATACTCACGTCTCTCCTCATATCTTCCCTGTGAAGAAGACCTATTGAACAAAAAAAACCAAGTAGTTTGTTGCTTTATCGACGGTTGTCGGATTTGAAAGACTTGCATTAAGTCTTCTTGCCTTTGCCTTAGTCTCTCCATGTTTTTCATCATGGCATCTGTCTGTTGTCTAAGAAGAGACATATTGTCTAACTAGTTTTCCTGTTTTCTTGATTTCCTGTGTCTGTCCATGACTGCAATAATAACTAAATTGCTGAACACTCAAGTTAAACAATTAAGTCCAACAAATTCCACCTCCACAGGATGACAGGAACCACTTTGATACCACTGTAAAGAGCCTGCCTGGTTCTAACCCTCAATTTGACTGCAAGAAATTCTGAAATTCTGGAATTTGATTTTTCTTTTTATTTTTTCCAGCAACACTTATATAGTTTTTTGGTATTTTTTTCCACATCATAATTGCATTACAAGAAACAATTAAATTTGAAATTACTTTTGCAAATAATAGATCACACTAAGTAAACTGGAATGTGGTGTAGAGCACCTCCCTTTTTGATGTGTTTGGTGTGTTTTAGGGTTAGGTTAGGTATTTGGTGTGAGTGACAATAAGGTCCACTAGGTTGGATCCAATTTGGTTCATCTCCATGTTTGTAAGAGCCAAATGAGCTCATAAAGGATATTGTGGTCAATTTGGCCTAAAAAGGGAAAAAGTGCTATTTTTGTGTAGTTTGGATTTAGTGTGTGTCTTAGGACCCTAAATGTCCTAACTAGGGTCATAGAAGTTAACCACAACCATTGAGTTGACAAAAAGAGTCAAATTGCACAAAATGCCAAAAGTTGCTAGCAACTTTGAAAAGTTGCTCGAGCAACTTGTGCAACTTCTTGACAAGAAGTTGCAAAATGAAGTTAGAGCGATTGTAACCACTCATGCTCGGTATATGAGCATGGATTTGATGTTTTTGAGAGGTTAATGAAGTTTTGGATTGCGGAACTTGTTTTGTGTACTTCTGTACGGATGCTTTTGACTGTATTCTTGTAATTCACAATGCTTTCTGCATTCTGTACGGCGGTGTACGGATTGGGCAAGGAGATCGGACCCCATGGGGGTGTAGTGTTTCAAGATAGCTTTCTTTTGCATACTTTAGGTTGCTTTGAAGTTATAGGAGTAGAGAGTTACAGTAGATATAAGGCCACTGGTCTGTAATTCCCATTTGCAGAGTCACGGTGCCAAAAATGGTTCTAACCTAAGCATCCACCGGTGGAAATGGCTGAAGCCATAGGGGATGTAGGGTTAGACTCTGCACATAAGCTTTTCGTTTTCATTTTTGTTGTTGCAATGAAGTTTCTAGACCAAGAGTGAAGCCCTATGGCTGACTGTTAGGAACAGGTGAGCCTAGACAGGGTGAAGTTGGATTTGGTTCGAGCACCCATGATCTTGGGGAAAAGACTTAAAGGCATTTGCAAAAGCCCTAAAGAGTCTCCTTGAAGGGTCCAAAGGCGGGAGGAGGTGAAACGAAGATTGAAGACCAATTTGGTGGCAATTGGTCAAGACTGGTCCATAGGCCTAATTAATAGGCTGAAAACTAGGGCCTGGTGGAAACTAGGGTTGTGGGTGCATCTAGAAGCTAGGATTTTGGATTCTGATAGGGTTGATGGATACCTTGAAGATTTTCAAGGACTTCTGTGGGGTTGTTTGGAGGATTTGAGAGCTTAAGCCCAAAAACAGTGAAATTTGACCTACTAGGAAACAAGCCAATTAGGCCTCCTAGTGAATTTGATACCAATTGGATTGGTCAAGTATCCAGAAGTGTGGGAAAGGGTTCTAAAGAACTTTGAATGGGCCAAGAACATAGACAAGAGTCTAAGGGGATGTATGAGAAGATCCTAAGCAAGGGTTTGGGATTCTAGGGGAAAATCTAGTGAAGAAGCCTAGGTGATTGAAGAGCTAGTTGGACTAGTTGAGCCTAGGAGCATTGGAGTCTTCAAAAAATCAACTATACCAGTCTTGACCAATTGCCACCAAATTGGTCTTCAATCTTCGTTTCACCTCCTCCCACCTTTGGACCCTTCAAGGAGAATCTCTAGGGCTTTTGCAAATGCATCTAAGTCTTTTCCCCAAGATCACGGGTGCTCGAACCAAATCCAAATTCACCCTGTCCAGGCTCACCTGTTCCTAATAGTCAGCCATAGGGCTTCACTCTTGGTCTAGAAACTTCATTGCAACAAAAAAATGAAAACAAAAGTCTTATGTACAAACTCTAACCCTCCATCCCCTATGGTTTCAGCCATTTCCACCGGTGGATGCTTAGGTTAGAGCCATTTTTGGCACTGTGATTGCAAATGGGAATTGCAGACGAGTGACCTTAAATCTACTGTAACTCTCTACTCCTATAACTTCAAAGCAACCTAAAGTATGCAAAAGAAAGCTATCTTGAAGCACTACACCCCCATGGGGTCCGATCTCCTTGCCCAATCTGTACACAACCGTACAGAATGCAGAAAGCACTGTGAATTACAAGAATACAATCAAAAGCATCCGTATAGAAGTACACAAAACAAGTTCTGCAATCCAAAACTTCATTAACCTCTCAAAAACATCAAATCCATGCTCATATACTGAGCATGAGTGGTTACAACCGCTCTAACTTTATTTTGCAACTTCTTGTCAAGAAGTTGCAAAAGTTGCTCGAGCAACTTTTTGCATTTTGTGCAATTTGGCTCTTTTTGTCAACTCGATGGTTGTGGTTGACTTCTATGACCCTAGTTAGGACATTTAGGGTCCTAAGACACACTAAACCCAAACTACACAAAAATAGCACTTTTTCCCTTTTTAGGCCAAATTGACCACAATATCCTTTATGAGCTCATTTGGCTCTTACAAACATGGAGATGAACCAAATTGGATCCAACCTA
>MU227442.1:1047249-1072410 GCA_018584345.1 Thuja plicata | reverse complement strand
CTTCTAATCTATCTTCCATTCTCATGCAGTGAGCCATATTTTTATATTTTAGAATTTCATAAAATTTAGAATATGCTCAACTATAGATTATGCAGGGTTTATATTTTATCTTCCTTTAATAACCTTGTTGCTCTGATACCATGTTAAGAAATGTAGATATGAAGATAATGTATAAACTAATATGTAGTAGAATGCAATTGCCTTGGTGATTGATCGATTCTACAAAAATATATTTGTATTTATATATAGAATCTATAATGAATAGTTGTGACTATTCATTATAGAGAGATGTGGCTGTTGATACTAAATGAAGTGACTGTTCATTATACATATCATTTATTAATAACTAATATATATATATATATATATATATATAGGAGTTCGTTCCAATATATAATTATTAGAGAAATATATATATTAACAATTATTATTAATATTATATATATATACATATATATATAATATATGCATAGTTAAAAACGAACGAACAATATGTTAACAAATTCAAGGGCTTGTAGTGTCTTCTTTGGAAATCAGCTATAACTAGAAAAAAAGAACACATTTAGAATCTGAGTCTTTGACTTATAAACAGACTATATTTCCTCTAGTAGTTTATAAACTTGGATTCTTAGATCATCCTTTTCTCTTTGTTCCCGTTTGGAAGATATTTGTGGTGTATTTTTTGGGTGCATTCAATATCATATTTCAACATTTTTCATCTTAGTATTGAGGTTTATAAAATATTGAGCTTGGGCTTTTGGGTTTTATCAGTTGTTTTGTAACATTTCTTTAAAAAATGTCAACTTTGGATATTACCAACGATTGGTATTGAGAGTCTCCTTATATATCATTTTACTTATAAAATGGCCAAGTTGCAATTTGGGATTTTGGAACTATATTGCAAGTTTCTTGTTACAAGTTGAAAATGCAAGCAACATTTTCCCCTTACTTATAGTTAGTACCTTAAAATCTGAATAGTGCATTGTACTACTTGTAAATAAAATGTCCTATGCATTTTCAAATCTCAGGAACTACATTGCAAGTTCCTATTTCACAAGTTTTATGTTACTTGCAGTTGATGTCCTAAGACCCAATTTGAACCTTTTGATGTTCATTTTACACTTGTAAAATATATTTCTCTTTCCTCACTTGTAGTGTGACCTCTAAAACTCGAATGCAATCTTAAAATATCTGCAAGTCACTTGAAATCACGTCTCCGGGACTCAATTACAAATGAAAAATTGTGATTTTCCCATGTATTTATAGAGCCGCAATAACATTTTTCCCCTTTACAAGTAAATGCTCATGTTGTTCCCAAACTTGTAATGTGTCTTCAAGGATCCGAAATTCAGTTGTGGTCCTACATTTGCACCTTTTTATTCCATCACTGTTAGTATTGTTTGTACACATTCCTTCCTCATGAAAAACCAAAATATGGTTTATGTTTTGCAATATTCTTATCTTGAAGAGAGTACCATGGCTTCTCCAATAGCCCATGATGATGTATTAACCCTGTGGAGTTCTCATCTCAGCCTTGTAGATTCTTGTTTGATGTCTGAAGAACCAGTGTGTCTATCCAATAAAATGGTGAAGTACAAGTTTGAGAAATATCAGAATTCAATCCCACCTTCTCAAGTGGTCTCTGCCATTGATGAGATCAAAGACACCAAAATTGGACATGTTGACATGTTTGATTTCCTTGAGAGGGAAAAGAAGAATTCAATAAATCATGACATAGAGTTGCTTGTGAACAACCACATACACTTGGTATCAAATTTCCCAGTGGCTGCCTTGGAACCTGAATTTGTCCTCGCCTATGCCTCTCATTTTGACAAGAAGTCAAGAACAATTAAGGATGATGATGATAACGTTATTATCAGGTTAGATGTGAAGAACATTGACAAAATCTTTAGGGTTCTTGTTGCCCCTATGTATACGAACATAGCCTTGGAAAAAGATCTTGCCCATTACACGGAGAAAACCCAAGATTGCATAAAGCATATAATTAAAAAAATGGCTTCTGAATAAAAGGACTTTTCTATCTTGATGGCCCTACTTGTATCGTATTGGCTTCAAAGAAGAGATCAATGACATGATCATTTTTTTAGAATCATGGGGCTGAAATAGTCC
Source organism: Thuja plicata (assembly GCA_018584345.1). Lineage (NCBI taxonomy): Eukaryota > Viridiplantae > Streptophyta > Pinopsida > Cupressales > Cupressaceae > Thuja > Thuja plicata. The sequence goes on along the minus strand of MU227442.1, from coordinate 1,070,280 downwards.
AACATGTTTGAGACTTGGATGTATAGATACATTGTGATAAATCACAATGAGGAAAACACAATAACATATCTTTTAGGGTGAAGTAATTAGTGACACCTTGTGTGAGAAACTCTCACAGGTTCCCACTACTCACATGTTTTATATGAATTCCTATACGGTATATATTTAAGCATCACTAATGCCTTTTCCAAGCCTTTCTACCAGAGGTGACAAGTCACTAGTGCTAGTGTGGGGGTACTATGAACAACTAACTCTGAAGCCCAACAAGATTCACTACAAGAAAGTGAAGGATGCTTTCTTCGGTCATTTCATGTGTTTATTTGATAAGACACTTGAAGAGAGAAGAGTTTCTGAGGCAGACTAGAAAAAAATGAATGAGTATAGATGCCATTTCCTTTAGTTTCTGACCTTCACATACATGAGGGTTGACTATTTTGATGACCATCCCTATATGCTTCCTTGGTTTCCACTGACAAGATCATTCTGATGGAATTAGCAAGACAATTGATTGTTGTCCATTTATATAAACTAGCTCAGCATAAGTTAGAGCTTAACATATCTATGTTAGAATGATTTAGAATAGGGGGGGGGGGGGGGGGGANGGGGGGGCGTGAATCAGTTATCCTAGGTCCAGATGTACCAATTGAACTTTCAAACACTTCAACAACTCACATCCACTCGGTCTCTATAGCATATAATCAATAATATAAACTTGCAGTTTACTACCCTAATGTAACAAACTTGCAGAATATAAAACTCTTAACAGTACAACACATCAAATAACATTCACACAAGTATGACACCAGGATTTAACGTGGAAACCCAATATGGGAAAAACCTGTAGTAACATGCTACCAATTTTTCACTCTCCTGAAGTGAGCTCTGTGAAAAGTCAACTTGGTCAAAGGTTACAATAAACATTATTAAATGTGACCCGGTTAAAGGATTTAATCACCCTATTAGAAGTGAGCCTTGTTAGAGGGCTTAAACCATTCCATTAGAATGTCACCTTGATTAAAGAATTTAACAATATGATTGTTAGGTCAACCTTGTTTAAAAGGATTTTGCAACTGATACAATGGTTAGAAAGTAACAATAAATTGTGATATGAAACATACAACTCACTTTGCAAATACAGATCCAATTATAGCTAAAAATGCTAATTCACTGACTGGCCTTCATCACCATCTCTATCACTCAGAGCTGCTTGGAAATCCTTCAAGCAATCACCATTGTGCAATCCTGTACTGCTCTCTTCAACCTTTTCTTCTTTCTGCTTAGATTTTGCTAATCAACTGAATTAACCTCATACCACACATTCATACACAACCTGCAATTAGGTTAATCTTATACCTCTATGATCAGGTAGCTCGATCTATTGTCGCTTAATCATCACCATAGAATTTAGGGTTAGGTCAGATCTAATGAATCCTTCCAACATTTCATTTCTATCTACATTGTAGAATACATCCTAAAACTCCTTGAATCCATACATGAAAATGGTTAAACATATATTAAATGCTCATTTAATTATCCACAACAATCATCCTTATCTTAAATATGCTTCACATATCCCAAGAAAATCAAGTATGTCGGCTGAGATCTCAAATCTCTCTCAAACTGTCATAATACTGACACTCGGTCAATACTGTGTTCTGTCGCTCGATCATCACTAGATAACTCAATAATTTACTGGCACTCAAAAAATACTGATGCTCGGTCGACACTAAATTTTCTCAGCATATTCTGGCGCTCGATCAACACTCGCATCACTCGACACAAACTTAAGTTCCTTAATCTTCTTCTCTTTAACTCAGTCAAGACTAATTTTGTAGTCATCCAAACTTCACTTAGGCTTAAGATAAACAATATATTACCTTGTCAAGGTGCGATCTCATCAAGTACCCATTGTAGTTTCACTTAACTCAACCATTTCACCAGGTCTTCTTATTATCTCTCATTTTCAAATATTCTTCATCAATCAATTTATATGGCACTTTACAAGATAGAAACTGTCTTACCAGTTAAGGTTTGACATCAATGATAATATAACAATTATTTCAATTGTAGTTTCCAACAATCTCCCTCTTTGGCATTGATGACAAACACATGCAAACAAACAACATATGAAAGGTTCCCAAACAATCCAAAAAGTATGTTTTGTAAAGAGATTTTCATTAATGTCCTTAGCTTCAATCTAATTCTTTCCAATACAAATATTTCTCCCTCTTGGATAGATTTCTCTCTGCAGCTTATCTCTCTCTATGTTTTCTCTGAATATCTCCCTCATAGTATATCTCTCTCTTTGTTTCCTTACTGATTTCTCCTATGTATATCTCCCTCTTTGACAAAAATGCCAAAGACATACATCTTCATTATGTAGATATCTCTGTGTTAGGTTTCTGAATTCTATGCTCCCTCTGTCAAATTGCTTATCACTGATCAACATCGTTTGCTTAACACTTCATAGCTTCAGGCAACACCTAATGTGTGACCACCGTTTGCATCAACTTGTCAGATATTCTATGTAATACATTTGATGCAACCACTCCATATGATCTCAATTAGCCTCATATAGGGGAATCACCCCTAATTTTCCTCTTAGATACTCATGATCATCCTTAGGTAAAGCCTTAGTAAATTTATCTGCCAACTGTTCCTTTGTATTAACATATTCAAGTCTTACTTTTTTTTCTTGTACCATCTCTCTTAAGTAATGATACTTGATAGCAATATGCTTGGTCTTTGTATGCATCATAGGGTTCTTTGAAATATTAATAGCACTAGTGTTATCACAAAAAATAACAATTGGTTCTGTGATCTCTTCCTTCATACCTTTCAACAATTGTTTGATCCATACTATGTTTGAACAATTCACTGCTACTGTGACATATTCAACCTCTGTTGTAGATTGAGTAATACAGTTCTATTTCTTGCTTGTCCATGCGACTAATATCTTTCCTAAAAAGATTGCACCTCCACTTGTGCTCTTTCTGTCATCAACATTACCTTCCCAATCCACATCTGTGTAAACTTTCAGTTCAAATTTCTCATTCTTCTTGTAATATAATCCATAGTCCTCTATTCCCTTCAAATATCTTAGAATCCTTTTTACTGCCATCATGTGAGTATTTTTAGGATTTTTAGAAAATCTTACAACAATCCCAATTTCTAATGCAATATCTGGTCTACTGTGGACAACATATTGTAGTTTTCCAATCATTGATCTATACAGGGTTTGATTCACTTTAGCTGTCTCATCAGTCTTTGATAGTTTTTGTCCAGTAGCCATAGGAGTACTTACAGGTCTAGAATCCTCCATGCCAAAAAATTTCAGTATCTCCTTGATATACTTAGATTGTGTAATGCAGATACCTTTCTTCATCTCATATACTTGCAAACCAACAAAGAATTTGATCTCTCCAAACATAGACATCTCAAATTCAGTTTGCATCTCTTTTGGAAATAATTGGCATAAAACATCTTGTCCTCAAAATATGATTGTAGACATCCAAAAATATTAATATTATTATTAATACTAAATTCCCTTTTATTCATCTAACTATTTAATTTAATCAATTAAATAGTTTCATCGTTGGTATTTATCAATGATTTAAATACTATCCTAATGTATTTTATTTAAATACATTTACCTCACAAAATCCCCTTTTAATAAATTTATATTTATTAAAAAAATCCTCCATATCCCTAATTCTTCCAAGCTATGATTTATTCAAATCTAATTTGAATTATAATCTAAACCCAACCTAGAGACCTATTAATCCAATCTAGAGGTCTACCCTGAGCCTACCATATTCCTACTCTACACCCATCACCTCACTTCCTAAGCATACTCCCCCACCTAATTATCCTCTAATCCTACTTAAAAAGTTGATTCCTAACCCTTTTAATGTTAATAGAATGCTCACACATGTGTGAAAATTCTCTCCAAAATGGTCACCCATCCCTCTATTCTTACATATTTGTCCCCCACTTGAAATCTTGAGCCACTCAAACATTTAATGCTATGTTTGACTCTTGAATGACCATCTCTTCCAAGCCCATGTGTCCCTTATGTGGCTCTTATGTGGATGCCACATAGATGCCACCTCATTCAAGCCCTTCTCTTCTCTCCCAAAAATCTATAAATAGATGCCTTCTCCTCTTGTATTTTCATCTCTCATTTTGCATTGTTATTATGCTATTTTAGTTTTAGAAGTTCATTTCTAGTTTTCATGCTCTTTATGCTTAAATCACTTAGAAGTTACATGCTAGGCTAATGTTCAAAAAATCTTAGTTTCTTCCATTTTCTTGCATATCATTTTCATAGTTTAGATCATCTTTGAGAAGAATTTGAGACTAGTTCTTCATACTAGCTCTTGAATCTCTTCTTTTCATGCAATCTTGCATTCACATTTGCATTGCATTGGGGACCCACTTCATTTGTGTTTGAGAGAGCACACTCGCATCCAATTTAAATGAGCAAATCAAACAAGTAATATAGGGTGCATTAACTTGTTTTAGATCAATCTGATGTTATGAAGATTTCTTGTTGGTTCATGCTTATTTCATGATTTATGTGTGCTAACCCGCTAACATTTCATGTTTGAGCTTACTCCCAACAGGTTAAATATTTCCTCGTACTACATTTTGGCATGCCCGGTGGGACCCATGTCCCTAACATCCTTCTAAATTTCTTGTCTTTTTCTCTCATTTTTGCCAAACTCATGGATCGATGTCTCCGATTTACACAAAGGCATCTGCGCAAACGTCGATTCTTCCTAAACCGTCATTTGGCATCTACTCCAAACCAACGTCTGTGAAATCCTAATCGGCGTCTCCACTTTAGACTATTTTGCTTGAGATTCTTACAAACCTAACATTTCATTTCTCAAGTTCTATTGTGTTTCCCACAACTTTTTGGTGTTTTAATATTCTGTTTTTAGCAGAAATCAATTTTACAAGCAGTCATAATGTCAAAATTTCATTAAGGGAAACAAACCTTGATAAATCATTAAAGAACAATAGTTTTTAAGGTTTGGACAATCTCAACATAGTTTTTTTGATCGATTTGAGAGCTAATAAAGAAAGAATAATAACTTTTTTTTGCTGTATTTGCTATGTTTTTGGCCTTGCAGGTACAACAACGTCTGTGCAAACACTAGTTCACCTTTCAACATCTGTGCAACTGTTGGTTCAGATCAATCACTAATCGACATCTATGATTCACAAACTGACGTCTCCACTAGTATTACAGTTTCTTGGTTTTCTGGCATATTTTCTGTTCCTATCATTTTTTTTGGGTTAGAACACAGAATCGAGGTCTGTGCCCTGAATCAACGTCAACGCTCTATCTGACTTTTATTTGTGATGTTCTAACAACTTTTTGAGTGGTTTTGTGTTTACAACGCTTGTCAAAGGATAAATTTGTAAAACTACTAACTAGTTCTGTTGCAACACCGCTTGCCAAAGACATAAATTCAAAAGCTTACTCACATTTGTCTTGCAGGTTGCCTTAATCTAAATCAACCAAACGATCGTGCTTGTTAGCATTTCATTTGATTTTTTAGGCTCATAGAATAATTTGAGGGATCTTTTTGTCTAATCCAAAGCAAGTGTTAGGGGATTATGCTCTCTTCCCTTTTGGGAAGATAAAATACCTAGACGCATTTTCTTTGTGTTAAACAATTAAATCTTTGGGAATGAACTAAGCTTTTCTTGCGTGTGTGTGGAGAAAATTATATTGGATAGGAGAGTGTGCTCTTTTCCCCTTGTGAAAAAATCAGAAATCTAGACTCCTTTTTATCGCCAATCCAATTTCTTGTCAAGTTAATCCTTTAGATGGGCATTCCGGTTGAGGGAAAAGTCTCCTAGGAATGACCCATGTGAGAACGAGGTGTAAACCACACCACTCCAACTCACGTTAATCAAATTTAGTCTTTGGGGTTAAAGCCTCAGGAGTCAATTGGTATTTGAGCTTATACTCAGCTCTTGTCTAACATAAGTGTGGCCTAACGGTCTCAATCACATTTATGTGACCACTTTTGTCAAGACACTCTATGGGGATATACACCTAAATTGCGCTTGCACAGACATAGAGGATACAATCGAATGGATAACCTTACTAAACACTCTAGGGTTAGAAGCTACTCGGAACACCCCCAAAAGGTGATAATGTTTGTGCGAGGAAGATAGTAACTTCCCCAAGATCACTCGTACATTCATGCCACCCTGAGCATTTGGAGTCAGCTAATACGCCGTCATGACTGGAGCCATTGCATGCTCGGTGATGACCATATTCTGATTAGCTCTTGTGTGTGTGCCTAAGCTTACGAGAAAATATTTTCATGCTACACCAATTCCTTAGGTAGATTTGTGCTTGAAGTGTTTGAAGAACATTGAAAAAATCCAAAACACGAACGAAATCACCAACAAACAAATTTGTCACACTTGCTTGTATCCTTCAAGGTTGCTTTGTCCCTTGCCGAATTGTTTTCAAGACACATGCCTGCTATTTTTTGATTTGATTGTATTGAAACTGGTTCTTGCCATTGAACAAAATCTATTGAAAATCAAAAAGAGATCAAGCTTTTACCAAATCATCAAAACACCGTCCTTTTTGCAGACTACTGTGAGCTTCAAAATTTTCCAGAATCTTAAAAATTTGGTCTTTTATGAGGTATGTCCTAAAACCTTCAGTTGATCATCCAAAATCAAATCTTTTTACTATAGGACATGACCGATTCCAAGAAGCACAAGAAAGTGAAAACTCCGTTGCCCCCCATGCACAGAGAACAAAAGAGCATAACCTGAGAGGCTACCAAGTACCAACACATAGTTGATTCCATCAAGTAGGAAACTCATAAATGGGAAGAATTTGACAAAGTGATATACAACAACAAGGTTTCTCGCTTCATGGGCAAATATCATCTAAACGCTGCTTTTGTCAGATTTGAGAAATATGACTAGCTGGTCTACCACAACAAACAACCATTCCTCCTCTTCTTAGGATCACTTAGCTTGCATTTTTAGGACCCCCCTTAAGTTGTCATCTTTAGAAACACATTACACACTCATCCTAGCGTAATCTAGCATAATCCAATCCAATCATAGTCAACCTAGCATCATCCTAATCATGATCCAAAACATCCCTAATCACATCCCTCACTTGGTACTACATCCCCTTTTGAGTTTCTTAGAACCTACATCTTAATAAAAAACCCCATCCTTAAGTGTCCTTAAACTAAACATCATTTAGTATACTCTCCTTTGCCTTTGCAACCTCATCACCTTGATCAAAAGGTTGGTTCACATTGACAGAGAATCCTGTCCACCAAAGACCACAAGTCTGTCCTAGGTAGACAATCACATCCACTTGATCCTACACTAGGGAATGCAACCCTTAATCCATGCATACACCAAGTCATCCGTAATCCTTAGGAGCATATTCATCATCCTAGATGCATCATCTCAAATCCTATTCCTAGCACCATCATCCTTAGCTTCCTAGGAACATCCTTGCATTACATCTTGCATCTCAAATACCCTTAAGCTAATCATTTCATGCCACCTATTACACAAGCCACTAAGAAGAGGAAGGACATGGACCCTAATCTTGCAGCTAGTTCATCTAATCCCATGATTGACCACACTAACGCTATGGTATCCTATGTGCCTCAACCCAATGAACAAATTGAGCACATTTGGGTAGACACTAATGAGACTCCCACCATGAGTACCATAGATACATTTATCAATCATCCAGGGCATGTCCACATGGTGAATGCCATGAGTGGACACAACAATAGTTAGGTACTCTTAGACATTCAGCAACAAGGACTCCAACTCCCACCTTGGCTTATACCCATGCTTATCACACAATCTATGGCACTCCCAAGGGAATTTTATCATCCCATTAGAAATGAAGTTGTTGATCCACTTCAGCGAGCTCTACAGGTGGGAAATCTTATCTCACAAGTAGTCCAACCTTCCATCCCACCCTCCATCATGCACACGACACCTCCATCTACCTCGTCCATAGTCATGGGAGCCCCACCTCCTAATCCAACATCAACAACACAAGAAATACCTCCTATCACTACACAAGCACCTGCACCTCCTCAACCCACAGTCACTCCACTTTTACAAACATTCCCAACATTTGCAGCACAATTCCCACCACCACCAGTTAGCACTCAGCAAACCACCATTCCACCCATCACCACTCCGCCCATTCAAAATGCACCACCCAGTTTGCAGAATCAAAGCACCCAAATCTCCATGCCTGTTCCACCTTTTTCTTCCATCGCATACGCACAGCAACAAACACAATTCACCACAGGCATGCTTCCCACAAATCATTACAACCAACCATTATTTTTGCAAGGCCCCACCTTCTCCGCTCCACTAGCAACGCAACCGCAACGTATGCCAACACTTCTTCTGAAAGCACAATTCAACCCAAATCCTCTTCCACCAATCCCTCAAATCAGTCAAACAACACAAGGTGCTTCATCATCCACTTGGAATTACTCTCAAGCTTCCATGCAAGCCTTAGGCATCCCCACAAAGACGCAGAGCACCAACCCACTCACCTCCCAACCGCAACAAACATCTACCAATCCCCTCACCATAACACAATTCCCATCCCACCTATCCAACAACAACAACCTATTCAGGAGCAACAACCAATCCAGTAGCAACAACCTATTAGACAACAATAACCAATCCAACAGCAACAACCTATCCAACAACAAGCCCAATAACAACATCCGCAACAGTAAAATGCTAATGCATTCACATCCCAAGCACAACAATAACAAACCAACCCCTTCGCAGCTACACAACCAATCATCCAAACTACCCAGCCGCCACAATAAAAAATGCAGGGGGGAAATCCCTTCACAGCACAATCACTGCAACACCTTGCTAATCCTTTCACTAACACACACACTGTCATCCAACCAACACAACAACAACAAACTAATTTTTCCAACTACCTAGGCATGCCATCTTCCATTGCATCACAAACTATTCCACCACCACAACAATCTAGTGTTCCCATTAACACCACTGCAGCCACTGGGGGCATTCCACCATAGAACACCTATCCTCCGTCCTTCGGTAGCATGACACCACCACCCTATGCAGTTGCGCAACAGGCTCAACCCACTTATCCAACGCCTTAGCAAATATAAGCATACTTCCAGCAGTTACAACAACCCTATTAGGCGTTGCCACCTCCTCCACCACAATACTCCCTTCAGCCACAATTTACACCACAACAGCCCATCTATGCTGACCAACAACTTCCATACCAAACACTGCAATATCCTTCATAGAATCCCCCATATTCTCCATTTGATCCATATAAGATTCAGGGAACCAATGCAATCGGGGTTAATAATCCTTCCCCGCAAATAAATCAGGAATGAGAGGAAATGAAGAACGCTCTCAAAGACCTAAAAGCAGGGACTGAAGCTAAAACATTCAAGTTTGAAGAGTTGTGTCCTTACCCATTTGATCAATCTATCACTGCAACACCCCTCGCCAAGAACTTTGAAACACCCAAGTTTGATAAATATCGGGGGAAGGGAGATCCTGTGAGCCACATGAAAGAATTCTACATGGCATGCCAAGAAGTGGCCTATAGCGATAACTTCCTCATGAGACTATTTCCCAAAAACTTAGGAGGGACTACTCTTGAGTGGTTCTACAAAATACCCTATGGTATAGTCTCTACTTTCGCCGAACTATCAGAGAATTTTGTGGCCCAATACGCACACAACGTAGAGAATGAACTCTCCCTCCTCGATTTATGTAATTCCAAATAGAAGGGAGGAGAGAGCCTGGATGATTACCTTTAGGGCTGGCAAGGGCTTACTACAAGGTTGTCCTATCACCCCCCTGAGCAACATCTCATAAAAATCTTTATTAACAATATCCATCCTAAGTTTCCTATCATATGCGCATGAATTGTATACAAACTTACCAGGACATCAAAATCAAAGGCATGAATCTTGAATGAGGTCTCATAGAAGATGATGCCATCAAGCACTACAAAGAACCCCATCCCGACATAAATAATAATGATTGATCATGGTACTGGAACAAGAACAAGAACACGATAAATGACAGAGCCACTAACACCAAACACATTCAGGTCGTGGTGGCTGGTCCCAATGCACCTACCCAAACTTATCAGCAAACACTGCCAGTATACCCTCAACAGCCCGCTCTGGCATATCACCAACCAACGTACCAACAAAACATACGCCCCCAAGGCACGACTATCTATCCCCCTCCAGGGACATCATATCAACCCAACTATCAAGGTCTGGTAAACCAAATGAATGCTATATCTTTCCCACGTGGACAACCAAGGCCTTGCACTTAGAATGCACCACAACGCACATTTACCCCCTTGGGTGAACCCATAGATGTTATCTTCCACAGAATGGCCCAGGCTAACCAAATTGTGTACCCAAAGACACAACCATTTGATGACTCGACACCTAAGCTTGCATGGTGCAAAGATAACGAATACTGTGATTACCATCATGTTAAGGGACACACCACCATCAAATGCATGAAACTAAAACACTACATCTAGGATCTCATCGACTGCAACGAGATCGAAGTAGATTCTCCAGCTGTAATTTCCCTTCTTATTATCCTTATATAATTCCTTACAAAACCAACATCAGTACAAACTATTACTCAAAATTTATATGTCACTTATCCTATTCTAAGTTAGTAAGGGGAATTTTACCCTAGGAACTGCCTCTAGGTCGGGCTTCACAGAATTCCCGATTCTCAGCTTGAGGGATATAAGATCCACTCTAAGAAATCAGGCTATCAACCATCTTTCCATAGAGCACTTCTCCTAGGTTCTCTTGGATACGGACACCATTATCCAAGCCTACAAATATGCATATGACTGGCTATCAGTATATATACTGCCTATACAAGATTATAACAATATCAAATTTGCAACAGGGCTATACCAACCTTGAATTTCCATTGACAACGGGGCTATACCAACCTCGAATTGCCACTTCATCTCATTAGGGAAACAGGGCTATACCAACCTTGAATTGCCACTTCATCTCATTAGGGAAACAGGGCTATACCAACCTTGACTTGCCACTTCATCTCATTAGGGCAACATGGCTATACCAACCTTGAATTGCCATTGGTAACGAGACTATAACAATCGCGAATTGCTATTAATCTCATTTCAGCAATAGGGCTCTACCAATCTTGAATTGCCATTACTCATAACTTGGCAATGGGGCTATATCAACCTCGAATTGCCATTGGCAATGGGACTATAACAATCTTGAATTGCCAATTAATTTTGATCTCTACGTAGCTTGGGGTGAATATAAGATTCATATGTCTGGGCTACTAGAGGAAGTGTAAATTCATTATCCATTATTAGGAAACATAATAAAATTCATTACCACATCAATAATGTCAAATGAGAATATTCATGAATCATAAATGGCGGTAAAAAATATATGACTCAATTATCATTAATTTTGATATACATATATATGTCTAAAAATAAATAAATAAATGAATATCTATATCCCTTATTAAATATATATAACAATATATTAAAGTTGCTTTTTTTAACTATATGAATTAGTTTAATAATAATATTAATCGTATTTCTTAATAAATATCATTAGAAAAATCTAAATAAATATATCATTGATTTATGCAAGTCTAAGAATTAAATATTAATAACTTAAACAAAATAAAATATACATACCTTTTAGTAATGGATATTTTTTAATATATTTACCCTTTTTGCTTCCTATGTGTAATGTCTTGTCTTATTCATCAAGTTCGCTGCATTGTTCTTATTTTCTTCCCTTCCTATTTTCTCCTTTTTCTCGTGTTTTTTTTTATTGTTTAAAACAAAAAATAGAAAATAAAGCCACCATCTCTTTCTTTGCTAGTTTCATGTCATTTAAATATTCTTGCAAAGGGTCGCGACTTTCCAAGTTGAGTATTATTAATGTTGATTTAATATTTAATATTAACATTATGGATATTGATTTATTATTGCTAATATTAATAACTACATTAATATTAATATATTGATTAATAATATTAATTATTTCTATATTGATTAATTATTAGTATTATATTGATTAATAATATTATTAGTATTGATTAGAATATTGAATATTAATTTAATTAATATGACTAATTATGAATTGATAAATAATATTATTAATGTTAATTATTTAAGTAAAGACTTAACAATATTCAATCTAATTTACATACACACACCTCAATTATGGCTTGTGATGACTTGTGATGATTTCTTATTTTTTTAATAATAAGTTTAAATCTTTAATTAAAAATAATTCAATCATATATTGAATTTATTTGTATTATTATAATATTATAATTTATTAAATTCGTATTTGAAAAGGGGACATTACACCGGCCCAACCATCGCCAAATACAGGCCTTAAAATCTATCAAAATGCATTTCCCGAACACACCTCAAGTAAAGGACCAGACAATCCCGCTCAATCCTTTGACCAGGGGAAGGGCAAGCAAGGAGACAATGCTGACATAAAAGGTTATACAAATGCACATATCAACTACGATAATCTTATCATCTGCATATCCCAAGTCCAATCCTCTCTCAATGTCATTCATGTCAAGGGCGCTGATAGCCAATGCGCAGTCACCACTCGTCGCGACAGAATAAAAAATGCAGGTGCCAGTACTGCTCCATCTGCAGGTACCCAATACAACCTGTTGGAACACCTAGGGAATACTCCTTCTCAAATTTCCATCCTGAATCTCCTCCGCACCTCACCCATCCATCGAGAGATCCTCCATAATGCCCTACAAGAATCACGTGTTCCCAGCGACATCAACCTCACTGAGTTCCAGAACCTTCTCGGCCACTTGTCTGCATCTTTTGGGCTTTCTTTTAAACCAATAGATGTACCCTCTGATGAACCTGATCATAACCTTCCTCTCTGTATCGCTATAATGGTTAAAGTTATTGTCATTAAGTGAGTCACGATAGATAATGGTTCGGCCCTAAATCTGTGTACTCTAAAATTCATCAAATAGTTGGGCTGCACTGAAGCAGATATAATAAATGATGTCATTACCATCAAAGCCTATGACAATCTGGAGCCTACTTCTGAAGGCACCATTTCATTGCCCATCAAAGTGGGCCCTGCTATCCAAGATACAGTATGTCATGTTGTTGATCTTGACCTTACCTACAACATCCTCCTTGGATACCCATGGATCCATTCTATGCAAGATGTCCCATCCACCTACCATCAGTGCATCAAATTCCCATATAACGACACTAAAATCACCATCCGTGTAGATCCAAAGCCCTTCACATACTGCAATGCATTGGAAACCTCTTTCCCATATTCCAATCATTGTCCGGGATTGACATTGGCACCTCTGTCTCCAGTTCATCTTGAAGCCATTCAGATCTATAAACAATCCTCTCTTCCACCCTTTCCACAGTCAAGATCAACAACAAAGGTTGTGGCAAGTACAACCTATTTGATGCCTTCACAGTTGGAGCATTTCCAATTGATCCACATACCTAAGGGAGATTGAACAAGAACATAACAAACCAGAGCGAGCCACAGATAAAACAATTGGGTCCTACCACTTTTATCTCAAATGGCATTTTGAATAGCCAGGAGATGGCACCAGACATCAATTGGTGGCTTTATAAAGATCCGCCACCCCCAGACACCACTTTCCTTCATTATTTCAAAGGAAAATACCCTTCAAATCACACGCTAGTTACAAAAAAATAAAACTATCAAGGTGGTGGCTTGGGTGTTGAAGAACAAGGAATGAAATCCCCTTTTGTGCCCACCAAATGAGAAAATAATTTAGGCCTTGGTATGGATTCAGCCAAGACTGGGGGCACTAATGACAACAGCTATACCCATTGTAGACCCCTGGGCCAAATTATTGAATTCGAAGATGTCCCTAAAGATAAAATTATGAAAGCCTATGACGATATTGATGGTGACATCTTCCTGGGCAACTCTATCCTTTGTTAACTCTCCATTAATTTCTTTGACCTTCCCCTCCTATATCCTGAACTCATAGACTGGGACCAACCAAGTGTCGTACACATTGACAAGTTCCAAAAAGAGGATGCGCTCCTAAGATTCATGAGAGGAGTTGAACAGAGAAATGACTGGGGGAAAGATTCAACACATGTCTACAAACTAGATCCAAAGGCATACTTTGGGGAAGAGGAGGACTTCAGCTGCAAAAATGAAGTAGAAAACAAAAATAAAAAAGAGAAAAATTGAGCCCCTAGCGAAAACCCCTATGGGGCGCTATCTGATAAAAAAATAGTAAAAATAAAGGGTGTATCCACTAGTGAAAACCTCTCTGAGGTGCCAAAGGATGAAGACTCTCCTCTTCCTCTAATCCATGATTACCGACCTGACCAGTCATTGATCCTCATAGAAGAAACAAAACCTGTCAACCTGGGCACATAAGAGAATCTCATCATCACGTACATAGAAGCATCTCTGACTGAAGCAGAAGAAACAAATCTTGTTTCTCTCTTGATGAAATCCATAAATAATTTTGCATGGTCTTATTCCCACATGCCGGGATTAGACCCTAACTTGGTGGTACACCATCTAGCAGTGGACCCAAACATCAAACCTGTCAAACAAAAGCTCTGCAAGATGCACCCCAAAGTAGTAGTACTTGTCAAAGCAGAGCTAGAGAAGCTACTCCAAGACAAAATCATCCGCGCCATTGACTACTTTGAATGGATCTCCAATATTGTGCCAGTGTCTAAACCTAATAAATCAATCAGGATGTGTATAGACATCTGAGATCTCAACAAGGCATGTCCCAAGGATGATTTCCCACTACCAAACATAGACATGATAGTAGACCTCACAATAGGACATGAGATGTCACTCATGGATGAATTTTTAGGATATAATTAGATCTATATTGAAGAAGAAGATCAACACAAGACATCATTCACAACCCCCTAGGGCACCTTCTGCTATAATATGATGCCATTTGGTTTAAAGAATGGTGTGGCAACCTATCAGAGGGCCATGACAGTTATTTTCCATGACATGATTCACAAGATCCTTGAGGACTATGTAGATGATATCTTGGCTAAATCAGTTAAAAGGGAAGATCACCTAGATGTTCTAGAATGCATCTTTGATAGGATTGGACACTACGACCTTATGCTCAACCCTAAGAAATATGTCTTCGGGGTCACACCAGGAAAACTCCTTGGCTTCATCGTATCCAGAAGAGGCATTGAAATAGATCCAAAAAAGGTACAAGCTATCATAGAAATGCCTCCACTAAGAACACTCTGACAACTGCGCAGCCTCCAAGGAAAATTACAATCTCTGCATTATTTTATCTCTCAGTTAGAAGATAAGTGCCAACTGTTTACTCATCTCCTACAAAAGGATAAAAATTTAAATGGGATCCTCAGTGTCAGAAGAGTTTTGAAAAGATCAAAGAATACTTGGATAATCCACCCATCTTGGTATCACTTGTACCTAGCCGACCGCTCATCCTATACATTTCTGCTACTACAACAACACTGGGGGCACTCCTTTCTCAGTTGGATGATGAAGGCAAGGAAATAGCCATTTATTACATCAATTGGACCTTAGTGGGTTATGAGCTCAATTATTCCCCTACGGAAAAAGCATGCCTGGCAGTAGTTTTTGCCACTCAAAAAATTTGCCACTATATGCTTGGTTATACAACCAAGCTCATCTCAAAAGTGGACCCTATCAAGTACCTACTGTCTAAGACTACTCTCATAGGTCAAATGGAAAAAATGGGTTATGACGCTAAGAGAGTTTGATATTCAATATGTAGATAGAAAACCCATTAAAGGACAAGTCATCGCAGATCAGCTAGCAGAAGCACCATTGGTGGATGCATATCCTCTTATCACAGAATTTCTAGATGAGCATTTGTACATGATAGAAGAGGAACCCACTTGGAAACTCTACTTTGATGGATCCTACACAGCCCATGGTGCAGGGGCGGGAATACTTTTCATCACACCACAAGGTGACTACATCCCTATGTCATTCAAATTGGGATTTCCTTGCATGAACAACATTGCAAAATATGAGGCTCTAGTCATAGGAATTTGCATGGCTATAGAGTGGAACATCACATATATACATGTCTTTGGTGATTCCCAACTCATCATCAAACAAGTCCTGGATGAGTATCAAACCAAAGATCTAAAACTAATGCCATATAAGGTGATGGTTGACAAGATGAAAGAGAATTTCCTTCACTTGCAGATAACACAAGTAACACGCTTGAAGAACAAGGTTGGTGACACAATGACCACAATCAGATCCCTCTTAGAGATTCCTCATGAATATGTGCAATACAAATTCTTAGTTGAGCAATTTCATGCTCCCGCTTACGAGAACGATGAATCAAATCGCGTATGTGTCTTGGTTGGTCCAGAGTCCTCGTGGTACCATGATATCCATGCTTATCTACAAAATGGTATCATATCTCCTCATCTTACCACAACCCAATGCAAAAACCTTATTCGTAGAGCTTCCCGCTAAACCTTGTAGCCAACACCCTTTATCATTAAGGCTATAACAATGTGCTCTCTAGATGTTTAGATGAAAACAAGGCTGCCTAGGCTTTACAAGAGGTACATGATAGAATTTGTGGTGCCCACATGAGTGGCATGGTCCTGGCCAAGAAAATTTTATGGACAGGATACTATTGGCCTACAATGGAACATGATTCTTGTGATTTCGTCAAGAAGTGCTTACCTTGTCAACAACATGCCAATTTGATCCATGCTCCTGCATAGGACCTCCGACCTATTGCGCCCCCTTGGCCTTTCTCTTGTTGGGATTTTGACCTCGTTGGTAAGATCTCTCCCCTCTCTTCTGAAGGACACAAATACATAATAACAACAACAGAGTAATTTACAAAGTGGGTTGAAGCAATTCCACTCACCCTCACTACAGGTGTCCAAATCTCAAAATTCATCCTCTACCACATCGTCTTCCACTTCGGCATACCCTCCGCTATCTTCATAGATCACTGAACACCATTTGAAAATCAACACGTAAGTGATCTATGTGCTCGCCTCCATATCCATCACCATTTCTCCAGTCCATATTTTCCTCAAGGTAATGGCCAAGCTAAGGCAACTAATAAGACCATTCTCAAAATCCTCAAAAAAGTTGTCAATGATACTTGTCGCGACTGACATCTCCAAATTAACCCCACCCTCTAGGCATATCGCACTTCATACCATACTCCTAGAGGAAACACTCCGTACTCCCTAGTCTAAGGTGCTGAAGCTGTCTTACCAGTTGAGGTCGAACTATCATCCCTCCGGGTATGACTGAGAGGCTTGATCAATGATGAATATTACTGAGTAGCAAGACTCATGCAACTTGATCTACTAGATGAAAAGTGCCAGCAAGCCTATGATCACCTAATTGTCTATCAAAATAGACTCAAGTAGAACTATAACAAGAAATTCTACCCATGCCAGTTCTAGGTAGGGGAATTTGTGCTAAAGGAAAATCAAAAAGTGGGTACTGATCGAGAAAAGAAAGGTAAGTTCGAGGTTACCTGGCAAGGCCCATACATTCTCACTACATGCTTCAGTTCTGGGGCATATCAAATATCCACTCCTAAAGGAGAAGCCTTGAATTATCCTATCAACATCATTCATCTCAGGCGCCTCTATTCCTAACAGCTGGTTATTCTAGTCATCTGAAAAAATCCATAAAAAAGTATAAAAGGTCCTAAAAAAACAAAACAAAAAAAACAAACAAACAAGTATAGAAACGATGTAAAACAGTCTTGAAAAAATCTGAAAAAGCTGAAAAAATGGTTGCCTTGAAGAAAACCTGGCAAAAAGGTGCTTAGAAAACATCAAAAATAAAAAAATAAAAAAAAGTCAATAATAGAAAAAGAGTAAAGAGAAAAATTTCGTCCAATGGTGAAAACTTGGCAATCAGGCACCTTGGACAAGTATGCGTGATGAAAACCTGGAAATAGGTGTCACACATAATGGACCATTCCATTATCTATCAAAATATCATTCCCTCCATCTATTGCATCCATTTAATTCCAAATCCCCTATTCCCTAGGTGTTCCAACACTATCGCACGCATCAAAAAACAACAAGATCCAATCAAATCTCGTAAGAAATATTTGTACATACTCGCTTGTATTTAGTTGTTCAATTTTGTTCTTGTATATTCGTCACGTGTCTAGTCTCCTTGTCATTGTACTAACCCTATGAGCCTCTGTCATGCTAACCTTCCTTTCCTAGTCCTTTGCAGTTCGCTTGTTTGGTCCATCAGTTGAATGTGACACACACCAAAAACATGGGTCCCGTTGCATTCGTTGCATCTGTTGCATCCCTGTATTTTTCATATCATCCCTACATTTCCATTAGGATAATTGAATTTACATACATTGCATCTTACAACATTCATAACATTTTAAATGCATTCATCACTTCTCATAAAAAATACTACAATATACATCAAATGCATAAACGTACATCTAGATACATATATCTAAAACATCACATCCTGCAAACATCATTGTCAGTACTCATATAAGCATATGCATCATTACATCATATAGATCAATGCATAGAATCATAGAATCATCATCGGTCATCATATATATAAAATCTTGTCCACAAATATAATGTCTGTCATCAATAAATACATCGCCATGCACCTAGGTGCTGACATACATATACATCTCATCCAAAAATACAAAAATGTGTGTGCCACAAAATCCTCTGATAAAATCATGCAGGCGTCTATGATGGTCCTCCTACTTGTCCTAGTGGTGGGCATGGTGGCATCCCAACTGATCCCTGAGAAGCCCGCCCTGTGCTCTATGATCGAGACCGCTCTATGAATGTCTATCTCTGGCCCTCGGGTACTTAATCATGGTACAATGCCTGATAGTGGGATGCCTCCCTGCCTACCCTAGCTATGTCTCTGTGTGCTGCTAAGGCCTCTGCTACCACCTGACTAGCCCCACCTGCGCTGGCTTCTTGTCGAGCGATGTCTCGGTCTATCCTGTACGCCTCAGCCCACCTCTATGCTGCATCCCTCTCTAAGGTCAATGCAATAACCTGATATGTAGCCAGCTCCATCTTCCATGTGAGGGTACCCAACTGGTCTGTCAGTGTCCCTATCTCTATCCGCAGCTCAGCAACATCCTTTGTCAAGTCCACC
Source organism: Thuja plicata (assembly GCA_018584345.1). Classification (NCBI taxonomy): domain Eukaryota; kingdom Viridiplantae; phylum Streptophyta; class Pinopsida; order Cupressales; family Cupressaceae; genus Thuja; species Thuja plicata. The sequence continues at coordinate 1,050,985 of MU227442.1, read as the reverse complement.
ATAGAGAACTCGCCTGAGTCTACTCTTCCCTATAGGGTGTCAAGTGCACCCTCGACCTTGTCTGCCCATGCTATCTCTGTAGCCAGCAATCCCTATATACGAGCCATCTCCATCTGCAGACTGGTCTGTGAAACCTTTTCCATCCCCAGTAGTCCCCGTAATCATGCACACTCGATCTACATGTTGTCTCGCTCTGTAGCGACGGTATCATGTGTCTCCTGTGACACATACCTTGCGGGTGGCCCTTGTGGCCCCTGTGGCTCTTGTTCCTGTATAGGAACCTAAGGTGCTTGATCCTACCCATCTCACAGTGGCCCCTGTGACCCATCATCCCATCCCCCCTCCTCCTCCTACTGTGCCTCCGTCCATGGCTGGACTTGTCTCCTTTGTGGTGCCCTCCTTTGTCCCATTGCCGATGTCTCTAGGGAATCTCCAACTGTGGTCCCATCATCAACATCCATGTCACCTGTCGATTGCTCATGAGCAGCCACCTGTCTTGGCTCTGTGAGTCGTAGTGGTGCGTATGCAGCCCACCAGGCCGCATACTCAGTATTAGTACCTGCATCCACTACATCTAGCCTAGAAACATATTCAACCCATGCCAAATTTCTCCACATCACCCTCACTATAAGAGTATCAATGTACCTCCCCCAGACTCTAACCTCCTTGGTGACATGAGGATGCAACCCATCCTCTGCCACCACCCCCTGCTGCAGTCCAAACTGCCTCATCACCCAAGATGACCTATAACACTCAATCTGGTGGATGGTCCTCCCCAGTAAGAAGAAATCTATTTGAACGTATGAGAGGTATAGAAAATCCTCAATCCCATCATCCACACCAGTCTACCAGTCCATAGATCCCCATGGTTCACACGCCCTGTATGGTGTCCAGTAGAAAAATTGGATCTCATTGATTCAATCATCGCCAGTACCTTGTCTATCCCATAGAGGTATACCTTATTGGTAGCCTATATCTACATGCGTAGGGCTCTCCTAGATTTTGAGCCTCCCACACTCTCATCGGTCGGAGCACTGTAATATGCTCCCAAGCCCACACTAGTAAAAGTGTGACCCTTGTCCCCATGTTGTGTACCTTGTGATACACAACCATGTGTAAATCATGGTACAAATATCCCAAGATAATGTACCCCCAGCAATATGTGGTTGCCTTCTCTAACATGCCTGCTAACACCCTCGACCACCCGCCAAGTCTACCAACATCCTCCCACCAATCAATCCTGCCAAAAACAACGCTATTGTCCTTAGCCTCTTGTCGACTGCCAGCTGCCAGGGAATCCATGTCCTGTATCTAGGTATCCTCCTCAGGGGCCTCCTGAAAGCTACCTCCATATAATTCTCACTATCCTCTAGTTTGTACTAAGGGACCGGTCCCTAGATCGGTATCTGCAAAATCTGCCATACGTCCTCCAACGTGATAGTTGCCTCTCTAGTAGGCAGGTGGAATATGGTGGTGTCACTATGTCAATGCTTGATAAGTGCAGTCATCATCCCATTATGTGCCTATAGCCTAGGCCATCAGGACACATAATCTAATCCCATTGCTACTAACAGTCCCCAATCTGCCTCCGTCAGCTGGCCCTCCAACTCCATCGTGGGTTGCCAGTGCTCCCGAGATCCCAATGGTGGAAACTGCTCTTGCAAAATCTAACACCACCATATTCATGTCAGTTTCCTCTCTCTTTTAGCTTAACCCCTCCTAGAATGGGGCATCATGTGCCTAGGTCTATTCCAGACCCATCCCCAGCCCCTGCCGAGTCCTTCCTTTTCCCTCCCCCTCAGCGTCTGCCCTTTTTGGCGCAGACGCCAGTTTGGGCGGAGACGCCAGTTCCTCAACTAGAATCTTCAGGATTTTTGCTCCCAGACCCCCGTCTATGAAGATGCTGGTCCAGATCCGACATCTTTGTAGACACTAGTTCAGAACTACTATCCACACAGACGCAGGTTCGAGGATCGGCATCTGCACTGACATTGATCCGGGGATCGACGTCTTTGTAGACACCAATTCAAGAACCAACATTTCCAATCTGCCACCCTTTTAACCCCTATTAATTGCACCTAACCCCTTCCCAAAAGCATAAAATACTTTGAAAATAGTAAATGCAAGGTCTCGATTGAGCTACTCATCGGTGCTGACTGCTCCGCGGGTCTCCCATGGATCTGAACCTGCTCTCCCAACTGCCCCCTCATCCTCTCATCCGCCATATTTTCTCTCTAGAGCTCTTTTCTCCTCCACTCACTATACACAAATGACCTTCTTTAGCCCTCCAACCCCTCTTATAGCCCCCGTTTTCCCCAAAAACATTTCTGCTCTATTTTCTTCTCCTGCTTGTATATTATTGTATTATTAATCCCGTTATAGAGTCTAAATGCACAAAAAATCCCAAAAAAATTAAAAATTGCAAACATTCAAAAAAATTAAAAATTCTTCAGAAAATTGCAATAAACCTTTCCTTCCTTCCTCATCGCTCAGTTTTATGATTTTAGTGACGCTTTGACTCCTGCGACTATGATCATATTTTTCACCAATCAATTTTGCGACCAACTATCCTTGTTCATCATTCTGTTCACTATTTTCGTCAGCGAATATGCATTCAATCAAATCAAATCCAATCCTTGCCTGTCAGGATGCATCCTTTCGATGTTGTCTTATCAAATCCTTCATCACATCATCCTGTTCATGGCAAGAACTTTAGAGTGAATGACTGCTTGGTCATGAGGCCTTCTTTATTGATTTTATCTTTTAGTGTCACTTGAACCCTACTCATCACTACCTTGATCTGCTATATCTTGGTGCATTTTGACTGGTGGCTACTGATACATGCGTCTTTTGTAGTGTGATTTTTTTAGTGTCTAGTCCATGCAAAGGAACCATGTCATCTATGTTTTCTAACACCTGGTGCATACCTCCTTTTGCAATATCAAAATTGGATGTGCTCTCCATATTTTTCACACAAATGGATCCCCAAGGCTCGTTAGTTGCATTTAATTTCATCATTAACTTTGAATTCTTCATTGTATTCATGCTTGCATTTCAGAATGCTTCTATTTATTACCTCCTCTCCCTTCCCTGTCCTTCTTGTTGTGTCCTTTTTTGAGAAAATCCCTCAACGCTATCCTTGTTGTGTTCTTTTCTCGAGGGGGCACAACCCTATATCGTCGTCACTTCGGCACGACTCCTAGAAACCCTCTTCATTTGGGAAAACTTATTTTCTTGTATTTGACACAACGTCACTTGTGACACCATGTCAAAGAGGGGAAAAATGTAGACATCCAATAATATTAATATTATTATTAATACTAAATTCCCTTTTATTTATATAACTATTTAATTTAATCAATTAAATAGTTTCATCGTTGGTATTTATCAATGATCTAAATACAATCCTAATGTATTTTATTTAAATACATTTACCTCACAACATCCCCTTTTAATAAATTTATATTTATTAAAAAAATCATCCATATCCCTAATTCTTCCAAGCTATGATTTATTCAAATCTAATTTGAATTATAATCTAAACCCAACCTAGAGACCTATTAATCCAATTTAGAGGTCCACCCTAAGCCTACCATATTCCTACTCTAAACCCATCACCTCACTTCCTAAGCATACTCCCCCACCTAATTATCCTCTAATCCTACTTAAAAAGGTGATTCCTAACCCTTTTAATGTTAATAGAATGCTCACACATGTGTGAAAATTCTCTCCAAAA
>MU227442.1:1032011-1047075 GCA_018584345.1 Thuja plicata | reverse complement strand
TATAAATAGAGGCCTTCTCCTCTTGTATTTTCATCTCTCATTTTGCATTGTTATTATGCTATTTTAGTTTTAGAAGTTCATTTCTAGTTTTCATGCTCTTTATGCTTAAATCACTTAGAAGTTACATTCTATGCTAATGTTCAAAAATCTTAGTTTCTTTCATTGTCTTGCATACCATTTTTATAGTTTAGATCATCTTTGAGAAGAATTTGAGACTGGTTCTTCATACTAGCTCTTGAATCCCTTCTTTTCATCCAATCTTGCATTTACATTTGCATTGCATTTGGGATCCACTTTATTTGTGTTTGAGAGAGCACACTCACATCCAATTTAAATGAGCAAATCAAACAAGTAATATAGGGTGCACTAACTTGTTTTAGCTCAATCCGATGTTATGAAGATTTCTTGTTGGTTCATGCTTATTTCATGATTTATGTGTGCTAAGCTGCTAATGTTTCATGTTTGAGCTTGCTCCCAACAGGTTGAAGATTTCCTCGTACTACAATGATATCATCAACAAATATTTTAGCTAATAATATCCCTTTACCTTTCTCAGACTTTAAGTACAAATTACTGTTGTCATTTGTCCTTGTAAATCCAATCTTGACTAAGTAATTGTGTAATCTCTCATACCATGCTCTAGGGGATTTCTTCAATCCATACAATGATTTTTGTAGCTTGCAAACCATATTATTCTTGCTTGAATCAACAAAACCTTCAGCTTGTTCAATGTATACCTCTTCTTCTAGTATTCCATTCAGAAATGCTGATTTGACATCCATTTGGTATACTTTGAATCCTTTGTAAGTTGCATAAGCTAGTAGAGTTCTAACTCCTTCCAATCTTGCAATTGTGGAAAATGTCTCACCATAGTAAATGCCTTCTTCTTGTGCATAATCTTTGCTTACCAGTCTGGCCTTATTTCTTATAACTTCTCCGTGTTCATTCAACTTATTTATAAATACCCACTTTGTGCCAATAACATTATTGTCCTTTGGTCTAGGTACTAGTGTCCAGGTTTTGTTCTTCTCTATTTGTTCAATTTATTCATTCATGGCCTGTATCCAATCTTCATTACCCAAAGCATCCAATCTTCATTACCTAAAGCATCTTTCATTGACTTTGGCTCAAATTCACACAATAAACATGTCTGATTTTTCAATTTGCTTCTTGTCACGACCTCTGAATCTTTATCTCCAATAATTTGATCTGGTTTATGATGTCTTCTTACATATTTTTCTAGTGTATTCTCTAGTCTTCTTTGCTCTTGTTGTTCATCCTCAGATTCATCATCAAAGTTAATTTCAGGTTCATTTTGTGTTTCTGTTTCATTTTCAGATTGCTCAGCAGTTTCCTTCTGATGATCAACAATGTCTTTTTTTAACTCATCATTTTCTTGTTGTTGCTCGGCAACATCATTCTGTTGCTCAAAAAATTCTTTCTTTGGTTCAGGCACACTATTGAGCTCTCCTTCGTTCATATAAATGGAAGATCTGTAATCTTCAGGTTCTTTCTTGCATTTCACTTCATTCTTTCTGCATATTCACCAATTCTAACATTTGCACTTTCCACAACTTTTTTAGTGTTGGAATTCAGACACTTATACGATTTTCTCTTGGTGGAATAGCCTAGGAATATTCCTTCATCACTCTTAGCATCAAGTTTTCCATTTCTATTATCCTTCAGTATAAAACATTTGCCCCCAAAAACTTTAAAATATTTTACATTAGGTGCATAACCATACCATAACTCATAAGGTGTAATATTAGTACCTTCCTTGACTTGTACTCAGTTCAAGGTATAGACTATTTTACTTACAACTTCTCTCTAGTACTTTGGTGCAACATTCTTTTCTATCATCAGCATTCTAGCACAATCCATTATTGATCTATTCCTTCTCTCAACTATGCCATTTTGTGGGGTAGTCCTTAGGGCAGAAATCTATCTTTTAATTCCTCTGTCATTACAAAATAAGTTGAACTCATTTGATATAAAATCTCCTCCTCTGTCAGATCTCAGACATCTCAAGTTCTTACCTGTCTCTTTTTCAACTTTTGCCAAATACCACCTAAACAACTGAAAAGCATCAAATTTTTCTTTGATAAACATTACAGTCATTATTCTAGAGTAATCATCAACAAACAGTATGAAATATATATCACCTCGGTAGCTTTGTACACCAATAGGTCCACAAAGGTCAGTATGAACCAATTCTAGAACATTATCAGAAGTATAGGTTTTTCTCTTAAAACTAGACTTTGTCATTTTTCCCAACTGACATTGCTTACACATAACATTATCAGGTTTCTTCAATCTTGGTAACCCTCCTACTCTTTTCATCTTACTAATGTTTACCAAATTGTCAAATTTCACATGACATAACCTCTTTTTCCATAACCATATATCATCATATTGTGCAAACAAACATGTCTCATCAGATAAATCTAGATAGAACACATTACCTCTTATCTGTTCTCCTCTTCTAATCAGTTCACTAGTAGCATCAAAGACTCTAGACTTTCTATGATGAAACTGAACTCAGTATCTAGAAGTATTCAACTGAGAAACACTCAACAAATTACAGTTTAGTCCTTCAACCCAATAAGCATTGTCACATATGATATTTTCTGTTAGTTTTATTGATCCTTTTCTTTTCAGAGGACATGGTTTGTCATTACCAAACTTAAAACTACCACCTTTACAATAGTTTAAGGTTTCAAATTTACTTTTATCACCAGTCATGTGATGTGACCAATCACTATCAATTATCCATCTATCACCTTTACTCATATATGAAATAGGTGCATTTTTCTCATCTTCATCAGAATCATGTTTCATAGAAACATAAACAACTTCTATATCACTGTCATCATATTTATCAGATTCACTATCAGTTTCTTCTTCAACAATATAGCAAGATTTCTTACCTTTTTCCTTATAGTCCTTATACCTTCTAAAATCTCTGTCATCCATTTTGTCTTTGTACTTTCTTTCTCTTCTCTCATCGTTGTTATTCATGTCAGGACATCTTGCAACAATATGGCCACCTTTGTTACATGAAAAATAGATTATAGGAAGGTTACCTTTGAATTTTCCTCTTCCTCCCAGTAGTCTTCTAGCCATAAGTGCTTCAAGTTCATCAAGATCTTCATCAGAAGTGTCACTATCTCTATTCACATTTCTTTCTTTTCCTTTCTTTGATTTATAAAGAGTCAATTGTGATTTGAATGTAGAATCAACATAATGAGGAGTGAAATTATCAAAATTTTACATTTCAAAAGCAATAAGTCTACCAACTAGACCTTCCAGAGTTAAGTTGTTACCAAGAGTAAATCTCAATTCTTGTATAGAAGATACTCTAATAGCATAGATAGGAAGTAAGGTTCTCAGTACCTTGCTAATAACGGTATCATCACTAATAGTTCCATTAGCTCCTCTAATAGCATTTACAACCTCCTTAACTCTACTACAATGTTGAACAATAGTTTCAACATCTTGCATTCTCATTTCATCAAACTTACCTCTCAAGCTTTCAGATTTGGCTCTTTGTACATTTGTATCACCTCCATAGATAGTTTCTAGTGTATCCCACATTTATTTTGCAGTTTTGCAATCTTTCATGTCTTCAAATTCAGGATAGCTTAGGCTGATGCAATCTCCAACATTGCTTGGTTGTGTTCTTGTTTTTCTTTCATCCACTGAGCTGTCATAACAGTAGGAACTGTTATATAATCATTTTCTACATATTATTTTGAAGCATCTCAAATTCCAGCGAGGTGTAGCTTCATCAACTTTTCCCATGCAGGGAAATTCTCTTTGTTCAACCTCGGTACCTCCTTTTTATACATCTTGATCTTTTGATTCAAGTACCTTCAAACTTTTCTCTACAAGAACCTCAAAGCTCTGATAATAATTTTTCTAATGATTTAGAAAAACTGAGTGGGGGGGTGAATAAGTTATCCTAGGTCCAGATGTACCAATTGAACTTTCAAACACTTCAACCAACTCAGATCCACTCGGTCTCTATAGCATATAATCAATAAGATAAACTTGCAGTTTACTGTCCTAATGTAACCAACTTGCAGAATATAAATATTTTAACAATAAAACACATCAAATAACATTCACACAAGTATGACACCAAGATTTAACATGGAAACCCAATATGGGAAAAACCACCAGTAACATGCTACCAATTTTTCACTCTTCTGAAGTGAGCTCTGTGAAAAGCCAACCCGGTTAAAGGTTACAATACACACTGTTAAATGTGACTCGGTTAAAGGATTTAATCACCTTGTTAGAAGTGAGCCTTATTAGAGGGCTTAGACCATTCCATTATAATGTCAGCTTGATTAAAGGATTTAACAATATGATTGTTAGGTTAACCTTGTTTAAAAGGATTTTGCAATTGATACAATGGTTAGAAAGTAACAAAAAATTGTGATCTGAAACATACAACTCACTTTGCAAATACAGATCCAATTATAGCTCAAAATGCTAATTCATTGACTGACCTCCATTGTCATCTCTATCACTCAGATTTCCTGGAAATCCTTCAAGCAATCACCATTGTGTAGTCCTGTACTGCTCTCTTCAGCCTTTTCTTCTTTCTTCTTAGATTTTGCCAACCAACTGAATTAACCTCATACCACACATTCATGCAAAACCTAAAATAAGGTTAATATTATACCTCTTTGATCATGTAGCTCGATCTAATGCCACTTAATCATCATCATAGATTTTAGGGCTAGGTCAGATCCAATGAATCCTTCCAACATCTTTTTCCATCTACATTATAGAATAAATCCTAAAAATCCTTGAATCCATACATGAAAATGGTTAAATATATATTAAATGCTCATTTAATTCTCCACAACAATCATCCTTATCTTAAATAAGCTTCACATATCCTAAGAAAATCAACTATGGTGGTTGGGATCTCAAATCCCTCTCAAACTGTCATAATACTGATACTCGGTCAATACTGTGTTCTATCACTCGGTCATCACTAAATAACTTGGTAATTTACTGACACTCGACAAATAGTGATGCTCAGTCGACACTAAATTTTCTCAGCATATACTGGTGCTCGGTTGACACTCGCATCACTCAACAAAAACTTAAGTTCCTTAATCTTCTGCTCTGTAGCTCGGTCAAGAATAATCTTGTAGTCATCAAAACTTCACTTAGACTTAATATAAACAATATATTACCTTGTCAAGGTGTGATCTTATCAAGTACCCATTGAAGTTTCACATAACTCAACCATTTCACCAGGTCTTCTTGTTATCTCTTCTTCATCAATCAATTGATATGGCACTTTACAAGATAGCAACTATCTTACCAGTTAAGGTTTGACATCAATGACAATATAACAATTTTTTCAATTGTAGTTTCCAATAGTCCACCCAAAATCCCCTCCAAATTGGGAGGTGATCACTGACAAATTTAACAAGAGAAAAGGCCATGGAGACAAAGCTCCCAGAGATCAAATTGAAAAATTTCAAAGTCAGAAAAGATTTTGTCTCCCAAGAGATGAAAGACAAAATCAAGAGGGCCTTTAATCATGTTTACCGCATTGAGGATATATTGGTTGATCTTCACACAGAAGATGATAACAGAAGAATGCATTATAGTAGGCTCACCTTCGAGCAAATCATAGATCTAAACTTAAGAAAAGTTCCATAAGGTATGGTAGATGAAGAAGTAATCCTTGATCCAAAATATGTAGAATAAAGAGTTGCAGAGGTTTCTTTTCCACCCATATAGTGGTCACAGAAGGATTGCACCTAAATCTTTGACATGTTCGGTTCATTCTAGCCAACACCAATGCTTGTTTAAAACACAAAGGTGTAAAAATAATAAAGATCAAAGAAGGATCAGGTGATGATACACCAAAGACATTTGGGCATAAATATAAAATAAGATCCAAAACCAAAGAAGGTGCCTCTTCTTCTGGAACAAGGATTAAGCTCAAGGTTAGAAGGGCAGTGAATGTTACTCTGGAGGAGATATCAGTTAAAGGGAAATAAAAATAGAAAGAGAAGATACAAGTTGCAAAACCCAAGGATGAATCTTAGGAGGGAGATGTTTAGAAAATTTCTCGTACATTGGATACACAAGCTACTCTCATGGTTCTCCCTCAGGCATTTATTCCTTCTATGTATTTTCCCATGTCCCCTATAGACACTAATGTTGATTCTTTCTCCATAGTCTATGTACCTCCCATAGCTCCAAGTGTGTCTTTGCAAACTATTGTTTCCTCATTGGCTATTGAGTCTCCTCATGGAAACCTAGAGAATATCTTTGACTCATATTCTACATATCATAGTTTTTCAGATGTGTTAGTACCTTTGATTGATACTTTTATGATGAGATTTGATAAATTCATGTCTCAAGCCTCACACAATGTGTCATCCACATAAACCCTTATTGTTGTCCAAACTAAAACATCACACATAGTAGTAATTATAGTAAAGACTCAGGTAGTTCCTACACAAACTACAATTGTTTCCACAAAAGCATGTTCCTTAGGGCTGCCCCATGGCTAAGTTCCATCACTCCCAATAGGAAGAAATAATAGATTTATCTTGATTTATTTGATTTTCAATATCTTAAGAAAGCTAAACCAAAGGCTGCTAAGAATGCTAGGAAAATTTCAAGGGCGGTGTGGATAAGAAAAAAATGCAATATGTTGAGGTTGGAAAACCACTCATTAATAAGCTACAAGAAGAAATGCAGCTATCTAACTACAAAATCAAAAGAATCGATTTGGGAAAGCAGACATCTACTAGAATAAAAAAAGAATATGCACAAGATTCTATAGCCATGTTGGCTCAGGTTTATGATGAGCTTTGGCCAAAGAAGGAAAAACTCAAAGAGGAGAAAACACAACTCATTTCAGTGATTTAGAAGATTACTAAATCTTCAGAAAAGGGTCACCCCTTGAATTCCTCTATTTCTGAAGAGTCCATAAAACATGTGAAGAAAGCTTGAGAAAAGGCCACAACAATTTATTCTTGGGTAAATCAGCTGGAGGAATAGAGTACTCAGGTGGTAAATAAATCTCTTTAGGTTTTGACCAATTTAAAAATGGTTAAAATCAAGTTAAATTTGACCTTGGAGTTTTTCAATCAGAATTTGAAATCCATGGAAGAATATCTAAAAATTTGGAAAAAGTCATCATTTGAAGTTGGAAACCTTATGCAAAAGTGTAGTGATAGAAACTATAGAGAAATACATCCAATTTGAGGAACTCATGGTCAATAAAACCCTAGTTATTAAATATTTGATAAAGGATGTTGAAGCTACTCTTGAAATTAATGTTGAAAAGGAGAAAGACATTCTCACTGACTTTGAGAAAATGGCTTGCAAATTGGTAAGTGATCAATGAGCTTCTTTCTGAGGATGCAATACTCTTGGGGTTTGTGTCAATGATTCAGAGGGAGCTTGAATCTAAGTAGTTCACATTAGCTTCAATCAACGTGTTTGTTAGTTATCAAGTATTTCTTGATAAGATGGAGACTGTTCTTGAAGAACATAGGGTGGCATCGATAGGATGTTTCAATGTCATTACCAAGACTGTTTCTATTGCAAGGAATACATCTGGGCCTGATCCTTATGAAGTGAAAGAGTCAATACGCAAGTGTCAGGTGTTCATGAAAAAGAATAAAGAAGACCAGGAAGTGTCTCAGAGCACTTGGCTATATTTATCCTACTTTTTTGTTGTAGGATGCAATTTATTTTTGACAAATTATATGTAAAGAAGAAATTTTTAATTGCATGTGGACACATTACATGGAAAGTTGCAACTTGTAATTACATGTAAATGAATTACAAGTCAAGATACTTTAGGACTGTAATTTGGATTTAGTCATAGTTAGTCATGTAAAAAGTCTTAGTTAGTTGGACTTATCCCATCTTTTTCTCACAACCCTCTACTATATATAGGAGGGTGCTCCATGTAATATTTTATCTTTTTAGCATGCAAGAAAACTTTTCCCATATTTACAATGATAAATTCTTTGTGTTTTACACTTGTAAAGTGGATCCTTAAGCAATATAAGAAGACCATTTGAGTTTTCACACTTTGTGTTGATCCTTTGTTCATATAATCATTGTGTTCTTACGTCACAATGATATATTTTTTTGAGTCTACTTGAGATTCTTGTGAAGTTGATGATAAAGAACTTTAATGATTCTTGTAGACTTTGTGCTCCAAATTTTGAAGATTAAATTAGAAATAGTTAAGTATTTATGATAGGTTGAAGTCATAATAATTCATAACAATTTAGAAGTGCATCATACTGACATACTTTGAGCTGTTGCATGGTATATATTGCCTTTAGAAAACCATTTTAGAGAGTGTATAAGACTTTGGGCTTGTGTGGTTTTCTAGTTAGAATAGAAGAACTAGTATGCCTCTAGTTTTTCTTACGTTAAATTAAAGGTCTATCAGTATTATTGCTGCAACTTGTACTTTTTAGTGAAAGGTTTTGTATCAAGAATTCAGTGAAGTTTGTGAATCAGTCTTGAAAAAGAGGAATTGAACTTTTGTGCTATCCTATTTTAATTTATAGGTAAGTATTTTTTGGGTAAAACTACGGTAAGAATGGTGTCTCCCCTTCTATTGAGTGGAGATATTGAATATCAAGTACAAGTTGTCTAAAATCACTATCTCACAAGTGGTTGTCAAGTTACTTTCAAAATATTTAGCCAACAATCTTTGGCAACTTTGATGGGGAAACATATGCATCTGGAAGCCTCACACTTATGTTTGAAGTATACCTATGTTCTATTCATTGTAATTTTATTTCTTGTAGTTTTCCAAGGCTTTCACCAAGGACATGTAAATGGCTTCCCAAGGTCCTTGGGGAAACACTTTTGGTCCATTAAATCTAACTCCACCTCTACATGCTCTTTTTGATGGCTCACAAAAGGAATTTATGAATTTCTTTAGTGATGGAAAATAACATCCTAATGAGCACATAGCTACTTTCTACATTGCATGTGGTGTTCATGGTGCTCAGCACAAATATGTATCTGTAAGGTTGTTCATAGAGAATATCCAAGGTGTGGCTGTTGACTTCTTTTATCATCTAACACCAAAAATCATCACAAACCAGGATACTCTTAGACCAAGTTTGAAGAAAGTTTCAAACCTCCTTAAGACACTCATGCTTTGTTGGCCAAACTCACCTAGTTAAAGAAGGAATCTCACCTGCCTATGTTTATAATTCATTTCTCACTTCAACAAGTTGACACAAACAATCCAAAGTGCTACTCAACTGACAAATGATAATTCAAAGTGTTTCTTCATAAATTCTCAAGTACATGAAGTAAGTTTTCTATTAAGAAGATAAACTCTAGATACTCTTGCAGTTGCATAGACCTTGGATACTGACATTGAAGATGATCTCATTGTCTCCGAATAGATAAGAATTGAACCAAATGAGTCCAAAGAAAGCCTTTCTTTGGGGTCATTTATTTTAATCACCATAATAGATCACGTTGGGCAGAGGTTAGTTAATAAGATTCTTTCCCTCAAAAAGAAAATAGCTCAAGGTGTGTTCTTTGTTCCTCACATGGACATTCCAAGGAATCTGTACCCATATGCTACTCACAATCATGTTGTAGGAAATTAAAAAAAAACCTTTTTCCACCACCGAAGAAGATTTCTCTTGAGGCACCATGAGTAAGGAAGCAATGGTGCATCTTGAATTTGAATCTAGTGATCTCATTATTCTCTTACAGGAAATGGAAGCATACATAGCTAGTGACTCACAATTCTAGATTTGCAGTCTTAAAAAGTCATTGATGAAAAGAAGAAGGATAAAAATCATTCTGTTGTGGTTCAAGTGATTGAAGACAAGCATGTATTTAGACATGAAAATATGGACATGCATGAAGGTCCCATTCAAAATGAAAAAGGATGCATTTGTGTCTCAAGGTCATGAACTTAAACAAACTTTGCACGAACACACTACCCCAAATCTTGAGGATGACCTTTTCATAAATAATTTAGATTTTCCCAAGTTTGAAGATGGTGAAAAACATACCAAGGTATAGAATGAATTCATATTTTTACTTGAATCATATGAGTAGAATCATTTTGATTAGACATAGTGATGATGGTTGATGAACCAGTTGTTCAAGTTGTAGCTAGCAAGAAGAATTCAGTGTATGATCAAGCGATGTCCAATCAAACATCTAGCTTGGTTGGAAGACAACAAGAAGACAAAAATTCTTCTAGTACCTTAGCATAAAGATATGCTTGAAGAAGAGGCCAAACATGCTTTTGTAGTTCAGTAGAAGAATTTTGTATTCATGGACCTACCTTGGAGAAGAAATACACTTGATTCATTTGAAGAAGGTGAATTTGTTCATTTCTTCCAAGGAGTGTTGCATCAAGCTTTGGTACCATTGCTCCAGTTGTTTGTGTTTCATCCATACAAAGTTTCCTATGAACATGCAAGGTACTATAAGCTATTGAAGAAAGAACTATTTTGCTGAGTCTATGAATGGTTTTCTTTGAAAAGGTTTCCTTTGTTGGATAGGTTAGGATAGGTAGGTTTTCATTTCCAATAAATATGGTCGCACAAGTTTGTGTCCTATTTTAAGTAGGTTTTCTTTGCGTCATTTGCATCATCCTTCTCATCATTTTTTGTTTTTGATGCTAGAATCTATAACCTAATGGATACTAAGGCACTAGGAGATTCTGGATTCTAATACCTTCACTCATCTCCATGACCAAAGGCACTTCCCTATTCAGAGCCAGTTGTTGTCCTTGATTTTTGACATGCAAAAATTAGAGATAACGCACCAATAGTTTGACATTATAAGGCCTTGGAAACATTTTTCAAATCATATTTCCATCTCCTAGGAATTCATCAAAATGGAAAATGTTCTTGGTCTTTCATCAAGTTTCCTCCTCTAAAAGTCAGCTTTTTCTTTAATTTTGGGTTTCATAGGTTGCATTGCAAGTCTTTCTTCAACGTAGGATCTCTAGCTTGTAATTAAAAGTATTTATAATTGCAATTAAACTTGCACTTGCATTGTCAGTTTCAAGACCCAACATTACAAGTGACTTATCTCCTTCACTTGCAAAAATGGAGCTTTGAATCGTCATTGCAAGTAACCATCATTACAAGTAAAATTGCAAGTTTACATTACTTGTATTATTTGCACTTGCATTCAACTCTTTAACATCCAATTTTTTCCTTTGGCATCTCCTTCCTCTGATAGTGTTTTGGCTATCAATCCTTATAGCATTGTGGGTATTTCTTTTCTTGGGTGGAATTTTGCCTTTGAGATGGAGGGTGTTCTCTCTATAGGAAATATTTCTCAGGATGGTAGTGGTCCAACAATGGGTTCGTTGGATTGGCATGATGCGACATCAAAGGTGGAAGAGAGCTAGATAATTGTGAAGGGTAAGAAAGCTAAGAGTTCTATGTCCTCTTTTGACATGAATCTTCATTCCCACAAGGTCAATGCTAAAGGTAAATCATGATGGTTCCTAGTTGTGGGTGCTTGGGCTAGAGTTTTTTCTGGTCCTTTCTTTGGTGTTAGGTTGCTTGCTAAATTTTTCTTGCAACATTTGTTTCAGGTTGTGGGAGCTTGTTTCTCCCTTGGTTGTCTGTCTCTATTGACAATGTCTTATTTTTGGGATCCTTGTTTTTAAAAATTGTAAAGGCTTTCAGGTCCCTTCAAAACTTATTTTTTCCTTAATAAAAAAAATTCCAATTTTTGCCATGTCTTTTTCTTTTTTTGTTATGTTTTATAGCATATTTGTTTTATTTAAAGTGCATTTTTGGGACTTTAAGCTGACATTGCAAGTAAGTTATATGAATTTTAATCAGGTCTCTAGGACTTGGTTACAAGTAAGGGCAATATATTTATTTAGTTTATGTCATAAAACTTGTAAAATAGTTCTTAACACCCAAAATACATCTTCAGAACTGATTACAATTTGCAATACTCCCTATGAAAGTTAAATCAAAGGTATAAAAGCTTAGTATTTGAGACATATGACTTGCAAGTTAACCCTTCATACATGAAATGCAAGACTAAGACTATTTTAAACTTGCAACATGCCATTTGAAATGTGAAATGGAAGAAAAGGGCTTGCATTGTGTCCTGTGAAACCCAAAATGCAAGTTCGCATCCCCTTTTATGTTTGTTAAAACTTGCTTGAGAATGGAAACATGTTTATTGTGAGATCTTTGGTGCAAAGACATATTGTATCTCTCCCAAAATGGATCCATAAATTCATGAAATAAAATCAGAGCTCACCCTTGGCATTTTTGTGTTTTCATTTTTGGATTATACTTGGAGGTACTGTGATTAAGCAATTTCCAAACATTTTGAGCATCGTGTGGCATTTTTTTGTACCCATTTTGAGCATCTTGTTAGAGGGTATTCTACGTTCTATCTTTTCTTAGCACATTCTTTGTTTGAAATTCTCACGTCAAAGTTTCCTATATACGTCTTTCACCCCTGGATTGATAATACATGTTTTAGTGATTTCTATTTTGTATCTCATTTGTTGTCATTTTCCTTTGTTTCTTCTTTGTGTTCAGACAATAAAAGTTTAACTTGCAAAACCTTTGTAGTCTGCACATAGAGACTTGATAATAGGTCTTCCTTATGCCTATACTCATGTTGGGTAGGTCTAGAGACCCGACAAACACATTCTTTTGTTTCTAAAGACATCTAAATCTGAAACGTAATTAATTAATTTAATTAATCATCTTCTATAGCCCTGGGTAAATTGATTTATTTAATTTATCTAGCATCCTTATCCTATTGAATTAAATAGACATTTATGTTTATTTAATTAAATAATTAGTACCCATTCCTCTATAGTCACCTTATTAATTAAATAGTCTATCTATTTAATTAATTCCGCCCTCTTCCCAATCCTTCTAGATAAATTAATCAATCTAATTTATCTAAAGCCCAAATTTGTTTAATTAAATAAACCTATGTGTTTAATTAAATATCCCCTTTCCTCTATTTTGATTTAAAATAAATCAAAATTCAACCCTAATCCCCATCCACTTGCAAAATCCTAACCTACCCACTTGCCTCCTAATTAACCTAGCTCATTAGCCTAATCCCCCTCTAATTGTTTGCACATTCCTAACCATGAGAATTAGAGAAGCAAAGTCCAACTTTTCTTCATCCATCCCAATCCTCAACAAATTTTCCCTAAAGACTCCTATTAATGAGGTAAGACTTTGGGGTTCTGAGACATAAATGCCATTTATGGAAAGTCTTTTTCCCCATCTCCCAACAACACTTAGGTGGACATCTGGTCACCCCCTCATTAATGGAGGATAACCCTAACCTCCTCAACTCCTCTATTCAACCCTCCCATTTTCCTTCAATTCAAGATCCATATATTTCATCCACGATCTTTGTGAACTCATCTTTTATCCCAATTTCATTATCCATCTTTGAATCAAATCCTTGAATCCATTATCAAATTTTCCATTATGCAAACTTATGTATTTTGTAGAGAACCTAGCCCCACTTGTGAAAATCCTTTAATCCCTTTTTCAGGTTCTCCCCCCAAGCTTGAGCAACTATGGAGCATTTTGATACTGTTATGTTATTGAATTCGTGAGCATACATACAACCACAATATCCTTGAAAAATCATTGCAACAAAGATGCTACAACAGGGTTTTAGTGGTTTTCTTTCCCGTTTGATTATTACTTCTTTATGTCTTATCTTGATTGTTGCACTGTTTTTGTGTTCCAAGTGTGTTTACTAGTTAATTGCATTCTAGTGAAAGCGTAGAATTAAAACTCATAACTTTAAACCAGTTTATGAGTTTTGAAAAGTGAATATAGATGGTTGCCATTGGTTAAAAGTAAATGTAGAGTAAGTTATGAATGGTAAAAAGATGATGGATGGCATGTGAGTTATGCGTTGTGAAATAATAGTTCATAACTCATAACCAAGTTATGAGTTTCAAAAAGTGAACCCAAGGCACAAAGGTAAGTTAGAAATAGTAAAAAGTGAATGCAAGTAATAAATTTATTGGTGAAAGAAACATTGGTGGTGTGAAAAACAACTTCACAACTCACAACCAAGTTGTGAGTTTTGAAAGTAAAAATCAGAACAAGAACTACTTATTGTATGTACCCTAAAATGGTCGCCTAGACTATGGGCCCCCATTCCTCAATTTATCAAATGAAAAAATCAATTTATCAAATTCCTGAATCAATGCCTTGCAACATTTTCGATTCAAATCAATTTCCTTGATCAAATCGTAATTAATTCAATTATTTCAATATTTCTTAAGGTTTCATCATTTCATCAATAATCTTATTTAATTAAAAGAAAACACCCCTTTTAATTAAATAAAGTGTTCTTATTTAATTAAAAGAAAATCCCTTTTTATTAAATAAAATAATCTTATTTAATTAAAAGAAAATCTCTCTTTTAATTAAATAAGCTTATCTTATTTAATTAAAATCTCTTTTTATTTATTTAATTAAAAGAAAAAATCCCTCTTCTAATTAAATAAATAAAGTCCCCACTTAAAGCTCTCTTTTTGATGAAAAAAGGAAATAAATCAAATAAAAAATAAATAAAACTCCTTTTTCTCCACACATATTCCTAAGTGGTGGGATTTTTCCTCTCACTTACCTTTTAGGGATTTATCCCACATTGCTCTTGAGGATGCATTCCTCTCCACACTTTCCTTTATAAGGAGCCCTCTCCTCATTTGAGAGATATCAATTTTCATTTTATTGTTATACTGCAGGTTTGGAGAGAAATTTTGGAGGAGAGTTTGAGCATTTGAGCTTGAACCATGCAACTTCTATTCTTCTTGTCTTCTTCTCTCATGCATCCATGGAAATCCATTTAGAGTAGATTCATTTTAATTTAGATTTATCCTTTCAATAGATTAATCTTGCATATTTGCTTCATAGATTAGTTTGCATATTTCCTTTCATGCATCGTTATCATATAGAATAGTTTTCATTTTCATTTGCAATGCATATTTGATGATCATGGAGACTAGCATTCTTGCTCTTCCTCTTTGAATCTC